>JADLZN010007984.1:0-216509 GCA_018155175.1 Sinocyclocheilus anophthalmus
CCATTTGTGTTGACATCATTGTAGTCTTTAGTTCACAACACTTAAGTGTCACCTCAGTCAACACTTAAGAATCAGTCTGAGACTTTACGGAAAGTTGCTTTTAGCATCTTTATAAAAGTCTCCTACTCTTAGAAAAGTCCTACTTTTTACTAAGAATTTTTGACACTTAAAGCCTGGCTCACACTACAGGATTTTTAGCCCGACTTAGCCCCCGATTTCCCCCTCCCGAGAATCGGAGCAAAAATCTTGTCTAGCCCCTCGATCGCTCCCGATGTTCGGTACGGATTGTCTGGTAATGTGAGGCGTTCACAGATCGAATCTTACACCTCCCGATCTGCTCGCACACAAATAGGGGCCACCCTGATCATATCAAACATGTTCGATATTTAGGATTTAAATCGGGATGACGACGGCTATATGATTACGTCAGTACTTTCACAATAGCCAATGCACGACTGCAAAACAGCTGCTGTACGGCTTCATTGGATAGTGGAGACGGAGGAAACTCCTTCTTGACGTTTTGTAGTAACACGACAGTCTGTATAATGTGTTGAAAACGTATCACAACCGTAAGGAGAAAGAGAAGCGCTGGAGTGAAATCGCCTCAGTTTTGAACATGTAGGGGATGGCAGGGGGTCTGGGGGCTTTACTCAAGTTAAAACACTTTCATCATCTTCATGAATGTATGCTGGTTTACCTAAAGCTGTTTTTGTTCTGTGCTGATCACAATCAAATCCTTTCATTATAACATACAGAGTGTTACGGGGCTGACGAGACGTGAGACGTGCGAATCCACTTGCAAGCTAGTGAGCAGAGAAGATCAGAAACACAGGCAGGGTCCAAACAGCTGCAAAACAGTATATGGCGGCAAGACACAAGAATAGCCAGGGCTAGCGGCCTAGTCGAATGAACAGCAAAACAGAATCAGAAGGGACAGGACTCTAACGGGGGAGAAATCCAGGGGAACCAGCAAAGAAATCAGGGAACTGAGAAACAACGGTACGGCCAAGACTAAGCTAGGCTAGGCTATGCTAGGCTAGTAACAAGGGTCTGTAGAGGTAGCTATCAAGAGATAGGGCTAAACAATACTCGGCAGGAGGGAAGGGAATCGAGTGAGTGTTAAAAGTGGTAAATAGTGAGGCAGTGAGGGAGTGATATGAAATAGCTGGGTGCAATCAGTGTTGTGCAATTATTGAACCAGCTGTGTGCAATCAGTGCTGTGAATGATGGGATATGTAGTCTGGGATGATATACAACAGTGTGAGTGCAAGAGTCAATGAAAATGGGAAGGGTGACCTCTGATGGTTAACCAACGGAAGTTCATGGACCAGATTCGTGACACAGAGTGTTTACACGACGATGTTAATAATATATTAATTGCACAGTGTGAGATTCATTGGTCATAACAGAACTTTGTGAGATCACGATGAACTAAGAGTGACAGTTTTTAGTGGTTAAAAAAGGAGCGCTCTTTGCGAGCTTTATGCAATAATCCATTTAAAATGTAGAACTTTTTTTTCGGCCACACACATGTTGCAAAGTTACGGGAATGACGTTTGTGTATTTATGCGGGATTCACTCTCGAAATAGCAATGATTGATATAGTGATAACCATAGCAACAGACGGGACAAAATATGTGAAAATATGCATTAAGACTAGAGCACCCTCACTAATGTCAGACGCACCCTCAGTGATTATTTCTGGTTGGTACGCTTTTATTGTATAGCCTACAAAAACAACAAAATACAAATGCACTAGATAAAATAATTTAATAAATGCATATTTACAATTTAAGCACTTAACTAAAATAAGTATTAAATAATTTAAATAAATAACTAGAGAAGGCTGATTATAACCAGTTTGCTTCCATTTAGTAAGGAAAGCCTTGGCTACTCTTCACCTGAATTAGAAAAAAAAAGTTCTTCTGGGGTTCAGTGATGCGAGGACAATGTTTGAGCGTACACGCAATATCTGAGCGAGAGCAGAGCCAATTCATGAAATAAAAAAAAAAACAATGTATAGTTAAAAGCACACGTCCAGTTTTGTATGAGTGAAGGAAACCCGCTTGCGGATTCTTGCGGTGAGATTCTTGCTCACGCATTACATGGATCGCGTAACATTATGCGTCTCGACATTTGTCATTAAGATCACGCTATAGAAACCACTTAAAATTAATTATAAAGAAGAGAAGAAAGCGGCCCTAGGCAACTGCCTACACAGGATCCGCCACTGCCAGATGCAGTTAGAAATGTACTAAAAACAAGCCCGTCGCAAGATATCTGGTAGGGGGGGGGCACCTGGGGTGGCCAGCCAAATTTCAAGGGGGGCCGGTGCCACCACGGATACACGCCCATGGTCACGAGGCCGGCGATCACGTGAGGCGCTCCCTCTGGCATGATAGTCTTAATAAAATCTTGTAGTGTGTGATGCGCCACTATTTTCAAATATTGTAGTGTGTGCATGTTTAAGATTTGAGGGAAGATTATCTGCAAAGATTCTCCTTATGTGTGTGCTGCAACCAGATTTCATAATCGGTAAGGATTTTAAAACTCCTGTAGTGTGAGCCCAGCTTTAGTCAAAGCTTAAGACTATTCTTAAGAACATTTCTGAGAAGTTTTATACATACGAGCCCTGGTAATTGATTACTCTGTTAACACTTCCCTCATGACATCACAATCCCACAAACAATTTTATCACGATCTCCAACCCTGCGACATACAACATTCTGTAGACATCAGGACCTCAAAAAAAATCGTAGTCCACACCATCAACAACCTCCACAATTCCTCTTGCACTTTTTCCAACCTTGATAATTGGGGAATTTTGAAGATTTTCCGCAACCACTGGACAAGAGATATTTTTTTTTTAAACTGTCAAAAAGTCTAACTGCAAAAAGTGAAATGTTAGGTTTAAACTGATTTATTGCTGCTAGATATATATATATATAATATATATATATATATAATAAATATTATGCCTTTTTTGTTTTGCGAAATATTAGTTATGAAAAAATTTTTTAAATTGTATTGTCTACAACGCTGCGCTTTCAGTTCTTCAAGCCAACAAATAACAACTACATAGAATCTGCAGACAGTTTTCATTTATATTGAATCAATGTCACATTCTCTGCAATATTACATCTTCACTTTACTCAAATGTGTTTTCACTCTTAACATTGTATTTTGCAGCTTCAATTGAGTGGTATACACTTCACAATATTAAGACAAATGTTTTATGTGGTGTTTTAAATTCCGTGCTGACAATCTAAAATTCTGACATTTACAGTCCCACGTGTTGTTAGGTGCATAGTTGTTGGTATTAGAGACCTGCACTCCCGCGGGACCCAAACGCAACAGGGTGTGGCGTGGGACAACTCTTGATGGGCGAGTGCAGGGCTGGCGGGCGGGGAAGAGACTCGTGATTGTGGCGGGAGGCGGAGAATAAAAATGTTACGCGGGGACTCCACAGCCATATAGTAATTATTCTAATCTAACGTGGGGTTCTTTTGGTGTGGTCTAAAACATATAAATCGGTTATTTAATCTGTTGTACAAAAGCAAAAAAGGAACAATATATAGTAACATGAAAATGATTGATATGCACAGCATAGGCCATAGTTCGATTTATTAAACGTGTTTAAAGGGGTAGCGCTGCGGCAATGTAGCCAAATCACCAGGACTCAGCTGTGATTTATGGGAAGGCAATGGCCAATAAGGAGGTGAGAAGTTAAATTAGATTAAAAGGAAGCGCGCTGCTCGCATTCTGCCATGCCAAACCATGCACGCGCAGCAGCTGCTGGCTTTAGTTAAAAATAAACATGGTTTGTGAATGTTGATGCTTAGCCTAAATAAAAAATATTTTATCGGGAGTGTTTATGCTGGCATGTTGTGGAGCTTAGGAGATGTTACAGAACCATGTCATGTAAATTTCTTCGATGTACTGAAAAGGTCTATATAGATTCTTTTTATGCGGGCTTTTGCGGGCGGGAGCGGGACCAGATAAGATATATATCTGCGAGAGCGGGCGGGCGCGGGAAGAATCTTGGCGGGAGCGGGGACTGAAAAATCCAATCCCGCCGCAAGGTCTCTAGTTGGTATGTCCAAATATTTCCCTGGAATGTTTTTCTTTTTGGTTTACCCTCTTGGCATGCAAACAAAAAGTTGTACTTCTCACCTTCTGAAATAATAATTTGCATCCAGACAAACATTTAAGTCATGTACTGTGTCAACCAAGGGAACGGAAAAAAATATTCAATATAAAAACTCAATGCAGCGTTTCACCAGCAGTTTGTGTTGTTTGTTGTGCTCATCTCTCTTTTATCCTTTCAGCTCAACATATGATGTTTTATTAACAAGGTTTGGGAGGAGCACGATCAGATAATCAACCAATTTGGCACAGGTGCAACTTGTTTAGCTAACCATCCTAACTAGCGCAATACGTATATGCAGCCTACCTACCTCTGTCCTACGACAGTTTTCTGGCATTCGGTTTTGCTCTTTTGGCCATTTTATCACAGACTCAACTTTTTCTGTACAATGACGAAACCTGCACTGGGGATTTTTCGGATACTCCGTCGCAATCTGTTGGCCCTAAGTTCCCTCCTTTTCTGCCAGTCACCGCCGCCGAGCACCAGGCTTCATCGCGGCCATCACTCTGCTCGACCAGTCACACGCTTGCCAATATATCCTCCGATCGGAAAGTGGACAGTTTTTAAGCCCGAGGCAAACACTGTTTAATTCCGATGAACCATTCTCGCGGAGGGTAAACAAAGCAGATCTGTACGATAAATTTTTCACCCTGCAAATTAGCCAAACTCACTCCTAAATCCACTCCAGCCACCAAAGCGGCCAATAGATCGAGCAAATGCCGAACTCGCCTCGCTCGACACCACCATCGTCCCGCACAAGACCCTGCTCTCCTCATGCATTGGGTCGCAGCTTCCCAGTCCTCACAGCAGCAAAACCTCACTCGCTTCCAGCTTCCGCTCAACTTTTCACCGTGGCTCTTCCGGCCGAAGCGCCGCATGTAGCTGGCTCTCGTAGCAGTCTCTAGCGCGAGGCTGTCTCCGCTTGCAGCGCAGGCCGTGTTGCAAACTAAGTTTTTAAAGTCGCTAAAGGCAGGTCGTTTGTTGCTAAAAGTTGTTAAACGACGGGATGACATAATGGATGTTGATGTCATTTTGTAACCATGACGCAAAACTGCGTAGAACACACAATGAAATTACTCAGATTTTCTGTATTAATTTTCACTAGCATATTACCTGTATTTTAAATTACACATTGTACTCCGATATAGCAGGAGATAAGATGGGAAAAAAGTGATTTCCCCCCCGAGAAAATACGTTCAACAGCATACCTAAATAATTAACAATTATAGGAACAAACTAACAACTAAGGTGTATCATAGAAACTATAAATATTATTATTGAACAAGTGCAACTAGCAACCTAATTCGCATGTGATGCGCTTAGTGCTAGGCACCTCTCTCTAAGTCTCTACCAGCTGATGTGCTGCTTGGCTGGCTAGTTGTTTCAATACTTTATTCTTTTTGTGTGGTTTAGAGGAAAAGCATGTCTTTTCTACATTTTATCACTTTTTAAAAGTTGCTAAAAGTCATCAAATACTTTTTTAAATAGCTAAATTCGTTGCTAGTGTTTAAAAAAAAAAAAAGTTGCTAGGGTAGTGTGAGAAGTTGTCAAATTTAGCAACAAAATTGCTAAGTTAGCAAAACTGCAGGCTACTCAGGCATTTCAGCATTTCCCGCCCCGCCGAATGTCACAAGCCCCTGTGGCCTATAGCTACAGCAGCTGAAACAAGCGCCCCCCCAAAGCTGCTTCCGCTTGCAACACATGCCCTCACATCTCAGTCTTTCCTCCTGCTACTTCTAACCCCTCTTCCTTTTCAGTGGTCTCCAGCTCCCGTAGCACACGCTAGCGTGATGCTGCCTCCACTAGCTGTGCAGGCTGCACAGGCTCTCCAGCATTTTCCCCCGAATGTCACAAGCCCCCGTGGCCTACACCTACAGCAGCTGAAATAAGCGCGAAGCTGCTTCCGCTTGCAACACAGGCCCCTTACATCTCGTTTTTCCTCTTGTTACTTCTAATCCTTGTCCTTTTCAGGGTCATTCCAGCTTACCATACAACAACACTAGCTAGGCTGGCCTCCGCTAGCTGGTTCAGCTACACAGTAGTGATGCGAGGAGGCCAGTTAGTTATATCGTGGCGCTGCGGATAATCCGCGGGTCGGGTAATAAAAAAAAGGCATTCTGATTGTGGCGGGTGGATAAAAAATACATTACATTAAATGATTGCAAATATTAACTACATTTCCTAAAAAATATGAAACATGTTTTAAATAGGCGTAACAGAAATTTTATAAACTTGTGTTAAATAACATTAAAAGTTGTTCAACAAAACTATTAGTAGAGCAGTAAGGGATTTCTCTGGTCTTTTGTTTGTTTGATTAACAAATAAAGACGCACAGATTATTAGGATGCTGTCACAAGACCATTTAACGATTCCATACTGATTACTCATGCGTTTATTTCGCAACTGTTCACATAACTTAGACAAAAAAACCGACAGGCTTTCTAAGTGGTAATCTGCAGCCGCGCAACTTTGGATGTAACCGAGCGCCACAGAAAAGTGGCCTCGGAGAGTGAGAGTACCAAAATGGCTTAAAAAAGACATTGAAAATATACATTTGGGACGATGCAACAATGACCCTATTAGGCAAGTGACAATTCTGTCAACTGTCCCGAAACGTGAGCTAAAGTCTTAAATCGCACGGCGTGCAGCAGCAGCTCCAGATGCGTCGATGTGAAGAGAAAGTCAAAGAGAGAAGACACTGTACAGCTGAATCACTCACGCTGTTTCCAAATGACTGATTTGATCAGTCTGTGTGGATTTATTTACTCATCAAACCTACCCCGCTATATGAAATAAAGGTTTTGCGGCCAATTTCCCCTCTTTTAAAGTCGAAAAGAAAGCTGCGGGAAGAGTGCATGCGATGATGATAAAAAAATACAGGTGCAGGCGGTTGGATAATTTATTTGAAGCTGCGGATTCGTGTGATGTTTTAGCTCATCCGCGCATCACTACTACACACAGGCTCTTCAGGATGTCACAAACCCCACTCCCTTCCCTTGGCCTACAGCAGCTGAAGGAAGCGTGAGGCTGTCTTCGCTTGCAACTCAGGCCCACACATCTCAGGCTTTTCCTCCTGTTACTAATAACCCCTTTTTTCTTTTCAGTGGTCTCCAGCTCCCATAGCAGACACTAGCCCAGAGGCCGATTTAAAGGGTTGCTCCACCCCAAAATGAACATTTTGTCACTAATCACTTATCCCCATGTCATTCCAAACCCGTAAGCTTCATTCGTCTTCGGAACACAATTTAATATATTTTGGATGAAACCCGGGAGGTTTTGTGGACTGCCCTGGAAATAAATACAACTGTCCCAGGGCACGAAAAGTATGAAAAGCATCGTCAGAATAGTCCATCTGCCATCAGTGGTTCATTCTGAATTTAATGAAGTGACGAGAATTTTTTCTGCGCAAAGAAAACAAAACGACTTTATTCAACAATTCATCTCCTCTGGTTCAGCATAGCGCCATATTGGAGAATATCCGCTGGACGCAAGCGCATATCTTTCGTGGGCAGCTGGCGTCACACAGATACGTGTTCCGTTCAGATCAATCCACCAAACAAACCATAAGAAAAACGGATCTGGCGTTGAGCAGCTGACACAGAAACGGCTACGTTTGTTATGGCCAGCGGATATTTTTCCAAAATGGGACCAGGGTGATGTGGAGGAGACGAATTGTTGAATAAAGTCGTTATTTTTTTTTTCTTTTGCGAAAAAAGTATTCTCGTAGCTTCGTATAATTGCGGATGAAAAAACACTGAGGGTCAACATGGATTATTTTACAGATCTCCTTTGTTACGTTTCTGGACTTGGGAACATTTCGGTTGCGTTGCTGTCTATGCAGGGTCTGAGAGCTCTCAAATTTCATCAAAAATATCTTAAATTGTGTCCGAAGATGAACGAAGGTCTTACGGATTCGGAACGACATGATGCTGAGTAATTAATGACAGAATTTAAATATTTGGGTGAACTATTCCTTGAATCATTTCTGTAGTGTAACTCACTCAAGGGCCTTGATGGCAGCATTCCTTCCCTCAAGTCTCTCTGCACGGATAAAAACATACGAGTTCTCACTCTGTTTCCTGTAACATCTGTGGATTTATTCGCTCAATACGCATTTACCATGTTGTGTTAAAACGCCCTTTTTGTTAACAAGTGCTCCAACAATTATCAAAAATACTATAGACAAATTAAAATCGATAAGTAGTTTAGTTACTTTATGTCGAGTTATTTTACAGGATTACATTCATATTAAAAAGCAGTGACAAAACAGGGAACTCTACCTAATAGCAACTACATCACTCACTCAGGATGTCTGTTCATGTTGGATTGGGCTAGATGCAATTCTTTTAACATATGTCTTGTCTCATATAATAGACGTAAGTAAGCATCTTTAAGATGTACAAGGTTTCTGTAAATGCACTTTGGAGACGTGCGTGTGCTTACTGGAGCTCTGCTGTTCGCTATACAGTGGTGTGAAAAAGTGTTGGCCCCCTTCCTGATTTCTTATTTTTATGCATGTTTGTCACACTTTAATGTTTCAGATCATCAAACAAATTTAAATATTAGTCATATATAACACAAGTAAACACAACATGAAGTTTTTAAATGAAGGTTTTTATTATTAAGGGAAAACAAAATCCAAAACTACATGGCCCTGTGTGAAGAAGTGTTTGCCCCCCTGTTAAAACTGTGGTTTATCACACCTGAGTTCAATTTCTCTAGCCACACCCAGACCTGATTACTGCCACACCTGTTCGCAATCAAGAAATCTCTAAAATAGGACCTGCCTGACAAAGTGAAATAGACCAAAAGATCCTCAAAAGCTAGACACAATGCCGAGATCCAAAGAAATTCAGAAACAAATTGAGATCAAAGTAATTGAGATCTATCAGTCTGGAAAAAAAGGTTATAAAGCCATTTCTAAAGCTCTGGGACTCCAGCAAACCACAGTGAGAGCCATTATTCACAAAAACATGGGAGATCACGTGACCCGCTGACAGCGATGCCGCTTGAGTCTAAAGCTCCCAGACCCGGTGTCGTTGAACCATTCGTTTAAGTTATAATCTCGGCGCAACGTTCTTATATTTGTTCTCTGAACTGGTTTACTTTTCTGCGATGGCTAAACGACAGCTTTTGCCGTCCTCTCCGGAGAAAAAACGGCAGAAAGAGCCTGCTAATTAAGCGCTGCGTGCCATGGTGGCTGACGAGTTAAAGCAACAGTTCGGCGTCGTTCGGGAAATTTTTAAGGAGGAATTTCAACCAATCGCCGAAAGAATTGGAATTCTGGAGAAAGAGATGAGACTGATTAGTAATAATTTTGACAACATCCAGACAGCTGTTCGGAAAGTTAAGCAAAACTCGGCCAAGGTTAAGCTAACCGTAGATACACTTCAAGATAAAATGGCGAGACTGGAAGACAAAAGTCGCCAGTGTAATATTCGTCTCGTCGGTCTAGCAGAAGGGGAAGAGGGCAGCGATCCTCTAGGATTCATGCAAACTCAGTTACCCCTGTGGATCCCGTCACTTAAAAACAGATCGATCAAGATGGACAGGGCGCATCGCATCTACACCAGTGACAGCAACAGAAAAGGTCCGCAAACTTTAATCTTCAAATTGCTTCACTTCCAGGACAGAAACGTCATCCTTAAGGGAGCATGAGCCGCGGGACAAATACTGCACAAGGGCAACTCGCTTCTCTTCTTTCCCGACTACAGTAATCAAACTGCCATGAAAAGACGCGAGATGAATCCGTCTAGGAAAAGACTCACCCAACTCGGGATCTCCTCCTTCATGATCTATCCCGCCACGATCAAGGTGACGCATCGCGGATCAACCTCTCATCTCCAAACACCGACTGAAGTTGAAGCTTATGCTGACCAGCAACAGGCACACTACGCCTCCGCCCATATGTGACAGCACGCCAGTGGAAATGTTAACCGATGCCAGCTTGTAGTTTCTAGGAGGAGATTTATAGACTGATATCGCGACTAAGCTGAGATCTACTTTAGTGGACTGTGATACCGAGTCGGCCTTGGGACTTGGGTGACCCCCTGTTATGTTGGCCACGTATCCAGACGAGGTTGTTGTGATGGCAGGTAGGAGAGTTTGTTCTCACTCTCCGCTTACTGCCTCTCTGTTTCGTTACTGTTGTTGTTGTTCCCTTATAGTTCCAGATGCCATGAACTATTCATGTAAGTCCACTATGTTTTGTTTCTTAAGTAAAATGTACAGTAATTTGACTGAATTATGGTTCTTAATGTAATGTCTTGGAACGTCAACGGCTTAAATGGCGCCATTAAGAGAACCAAATGTTTGGATTATTTAAGATCTAAACGGATTTCCTTTGCACTAATACAGGAATCTCATTTGAAAGCGTGTGATGTACACCGTTTTCAAAATAGATATTACAAATTAGTTTCTTTTTCTTCTTCTGATAAGAAATCTAAAGGGGTTTTGATATTGATGGCCCGGCGTCTTCCTTTCTCCATACACTGCTCTAGAAGTGATGCAGATGGTCGCATTACTTACATACTTGGTACTTGGTCCAATATTAAATGTGCTTTTGTTTCAGTTTACGCTCCCAACGATTATGATATTGTGTTCTATCAACAGCTCGTCCGCATGTTACTAAGTTTGAAAGACTATCATCTTGTCATAGGAGGCGACTTCAATACTGTGCATAATTCCTTACTTGATAGATCTCAAATATCACATTCTGATCAGACCTCTTCAAAGTTATTTAATGACTTTATAAAACAGATCAACATGTGTGACGTATGGCGATTGAGAAATGAGGCAGTCAAAGACTATACCTTTTTCTCAGCTCGCCATAAATCCTACTCTCGCATCGATTATCTGCTCTTATCGCCAGCTCTCATTTCATTTATTGAAAACGTTGATATATTACCCCTTCTTCTTTCAGAACACTGCCCAGTTACATTGTGTCTTCTCCCATTTTCTGTTTCCTCTGGAAGTAAACGTTGGAGGTTTAACACATCTCTACTTAACGACAAACATTTTTTATCACAGCTGCGCACCTCCTTAGTAGAGTTTATTGAACTGAATAGCGGTTCAACTGATAACCCTCAAGTATTATGGGAGGTAACAAAATGTTTTATCAGAGGGAAATGCATCGCTTTCTCCTCTTTTCGTCAGAGGTCTAGGAATAGCCGTAGAATTGAGCTAGAGAGACAAATCCAGGCGGTGGAACAGTTTCTTAAAAATACTTATTGTCAACAAAAAGAGAAAGAATTAAGTGCACTTAAATCAGAGTTAAAAGAGCTGCTCCTACACAGCTCAATTTATTATGCACCGTACAAAACATTCTTACTACTTTAATGGGGAGAGACCAAGTAAATTGCTAGCACTACGGATTAAGCAGATGGAATCTAGAGCAAATATATACGCTATAAAGAAGGATGGCATCTTACATACTCAAACAAAAGATATAAATCAGATCTTTAAATTTTATTATGAACAACTATATACTTCTAATTCTTCCTCTAGTCATCATCAGAATGTATCTTTTCTTCAGCAGTTTCCCCTCCCCAAATTTGATGAACATCACTCAGAGATGCTAAATGGCCCACTGTCTCTAGACGAACTGAAGCTGGCACTAGACACCATGCCAAAGAACAAAGCTCCGGGTAGTGACGGAATTCCCCCTGAATTAATTTCCGCTATCTGGGATATAGTTGCGTCACTTATTCTTAACTCTTTTAATATCGCGATCAAAAATGGAACCCTTCACAGGGATCAAAACACAGCTCTTATAACCCTTTTACTCAAGAAGGGCAAAGATCCCTTAGAATGTGCCAGTTATCGGCCTATTAGTTTAATAACTACAGATGCTAAACTTTTCGCTAAAACGTTAGCCCACAGACTGAATAAATGCATAGACAAAGTCATAAACTATGACCAGTCCGGTTTTCTCAAAGATTGATTTGCCTCTGATAACATTAGGCGACTTCTATATATTATCCAAAGGTCCAGTTCCTATCCGGCTTCCTCCGCGGTCATTTCATTGGACGCGGAGAAGGCCTTTGATAGGATAGAGTGGAGTTTTCTTTGGGCAGTTCTCGATCATGTAGGGGCTGGACAGGGATTTATCAAAATGGTTAAAACACTGTACAGTGGCTGTTCAGCACGGGTTCTTACAGGCTCTTTAGCATCTTCCTATTTTGCCCTGGGCCGGGGCACCCGCGAAGGCTGCCCGTTATCGCCCTTGCTCTTTACTTTATCAGTGGAACCATTAGCACAAGCAGTACGGCAAACATTAACTATACAAACTATTAGCTGTGTAAATGCCTCACATAAAATCTCCCTCTATGCTGACGATATCCTGCTCTATGTTTCCAGTATTTCTGTGTCCGTTCCTGAGTGCTTGAATCTTTTCGACATATTTGGCAGTCTTTCAGGTTACAAAATTAATTGGAATAAATCAGCTTTAATGCCGCTGAATAAGGCAGCTAGACAAGAATCTAATGGTTTACCTCCTCTGATCCCCATAGTCAAACAGTTCACATACTTGGGTGTTAATATATTTCCCTCAATACATTCTTTTTCTAATTGTAATTATAAAACTCTCCTGAATAAAATCAAGGAGGACTTAGACAGGTGGTCTCCCCTATGTTTAGCTCTTCACGGAAGAATATCTACAATTAAAATGAATGTGCTCCCCAGGGTTAATTTTTTATTCTCCATGTTGCCTTTTCCACCGCCTGAAGGTTTTTTCAAGGAGCTTAATACAGCTATTTCTAGATATATATGGATGAAGAAAAAACCTAGAATCCGACTTAAGACGATGCAGCGTAAGAAATTAGATGGAGGTCTGTCATTTCCTAATTTTGAATTATACAATTTAGCTTTTCAAATAAGGGCAATCAAAACCTGGGCTAATCCAGATTCTTTGGTTCCATGGCGAGTTCTGGAGGCGAATATTATTCATCCTCTTCGTTTACAAGATCTCCCCTGTTAAGGTATTTCAAAATCCTTAAAGAAAACATATGGACCAATTATCGAATATTCAATTGATGCATGGAAAAAGGTGGAAAAAATTATGGGTGGCCCTTTTCTATATACCAAGACAACTCCGTTATGGCATAATAATCGTTTATGCACGGGTAATAAACCTTTTGTTTTTAAAGCCTGGTCTGATGCTGGTGTTCATACATTGAATGATATTTATTGTGATAAGGGCCTTCAAATCGTTTCAGGACTTAAGTGCAGAGTTTTCTTTACCTGGATTTTCTTTCTTTTTATATTTAAGACTGAGGTCAGCTTTAAAGGCCTACGGCGTTCCTTGGACCACCAATGTGCTCCCACACCCTTTGTGGGAGTGGTTGGACATTAATACTCCTTCTAGTGGTTTAGTTTCTAAGATTTATAACTCAGTCCTTGTACTGCAATATACTTATATTCCAGCTATCTACTCTTGGGAAAGGGAAGGTCTTGCTCAACCTGATTGGAACGTGGTATGGATCAGATGTTTCACTGCTTCTAAGAATCTTGCTCATCAGATGATTCATTATAAATGTATCAACAGGGCCTATATCACTCCCAGCATACTATACAAGATGAAAGCTAGATCTGATCCTTACTGTCATTTATCTAATAAATCTACAGTTGGTTCTTACTTGCATATGTTTTGAGAATGCCCAGTGTTGGTTCCTTTTTGGAAATTTGAATGTTCTGTTCTTTCGGATTTCCTGCACTTGGATATACCTCGAGATCCCCTGCTTTTTCTATTGTTAGACGATTCCATTCTCCAGCTGAATGTTCATCAAAAAAGGACCTTATCAGCTGCAAGTACTGCTGCCAAAAAGACTATTTTGAAGGTATGGATAGAACCGTCCATTCCCACAACTTCTACCTGGCTATCAAACTTCAGAGACATTGCCTTGCTGGAAGGTACCACTGCCAGTCTCAACGGCGCAAAAGACAACACTATTCGGAGCTGGGCAAATATTGCCGTGATGTTGCTAGATAGGCTGGAAAGTTGACATTTCTGCTATGCATATCTGAATTTTATTTAATTTATTTTTCTTCCTCTCCTTTGGTACAAGTGGACAGCTTCATGGCATCTGTTTGTACATAGTTCTCTGGAACTGTTATTCACATTGTGATACATGTTTCTGATGTGAAACTAAATCTGAATAAAAATGTTGATCGCAAAAACATGGAACAGTGGAGAACCTTCCCAGGAGTGGCCGGCCGACCAAAATTACCCCAAGAGCACAACAACGACTCATCCAGGAGGTCATTAAAAGAACCCAGAACAACATCTAAATAACTGCAGGCCTCACTTGCCTCAGTTTAAGGTCAGTGTTCATGACTCCACCATAAAAAAAGAGACTGGGCAAAAACAAACAATGGTTTTTTCTACATGGCAGAGTTCCAAGACATAAACCACTGCTGAGCAAAAAGAACATAAAAGCTCATCTCAGTTTTGCCAGAAAACATATTGATGATCCCCAAGACTTTTGGGAAAATACTCTGTGGACTGACAAGACAAAAGTTGAACTTTTTGGAAGGTGTGTGTCCCATTACGTCTGGCGTAAAAAACTGCATTTCAGAAAAAGAACATCATAACAACAGTAAAATATGGTGGTGGTAGTGTGATGGTCTGGGGCTGTTATGCTGCTTCAGGACCTGGAAGACTTGATGTGATAAATGAAACCATGAATTCTGCCGTTTACCAAAAAATCATGAAGGAGAATGTCCGGCCAACTGTTCGTGACCTCAAGCTGAAGCGAACTTGGGTTCTGCAGCAGGACAATGATCCAAAACACACCAGCAAGTCCACCTCTGAATGGCTGAAGAAAAACAAAATGAAGACTTGAGTGGCCTAGACAAAGTCCTGACCTGAATCCCATTGAGATGCTGTGGAATGACCTTAAAAAGGCGGTTCATGCTCGAAAACACTCCAATGTGGCTGAATTACAACATGCGTGGACCAAAATTCCTCCACAGCGCTATAACAGACTCATAGCAAGTTATCGCAAACGCTTGATTGCAATTGTTGCTGCTAAGGGTGGCCCAACCAGTTATTAGTTTAGGGGGCAAACACTTTTTCACACAGGGCCATGTAGTTTTGGATTTTGTTTTCCCTTAATAATAAAAACCTTCATTTAAAAACTGCATGTTGTGTTATCTTTGACTAATATTTAAATTAATTTGATGATCTGAAACATTAAAGTGTGACAAACATGCAAAAAAATAAGAAATCAGGAAGGGGGCCAACACTTTTTCACACCACTGTACATAAAACATGTTTTTACAGAAAAATTTCCAATATACTGTAACGTTACTGTCTAGCATCTGACACCCTCAACAATTGAACCGTTTACTCTACAGTAGCTCAACAAATGCGTTTTTAACACAGGGAAACCGATGTTTTTGATTTCTAATACTTCACATTTCACAATACCCAATTAAAAGAGCTATATAAATGCCGCATTCCAATCAATTCTATTCACATTTGTAAACACCCTCGTCGTTGTTCTCCGCCCTGTTCGATGATGACGTATCCTCTCCTGTGGGCTTCTGGGATAGAAAAGTGTCCATCGATGAACACTTCAGAATCTGGACTGAAGCAGTAGGACATCCGGGGATTTCTCGCCTACTCTTTTATGAATACTGAGGTTTCGGACAAACTAACCTGTTCACGTACCGTTTTCTCCTACTATATATTAGGTAAGTAGGCATATTCGGACTCACTTTAAGTAGACGCACGTCCGAATCTCGCGAGAATTAGTATTCATAAAAGAGTAGGCGATAATTACCTGGGTGACGTACTAAGGATTCGGACATACTTATTCGCTCAGCTACTGCTTTTCCGAACTACTTTATAGTAGAGAAGTATGCCATCGGGACGCCAGCCTTTGACTGTGTTAATGAGTGAATCACTGAATAATTTTTATCAACCGAATCGTTCAAAAAGCTGATTCATTCAATAAGTAAACACCGTCCATTGCTCAGAGACGCAAAACAGTGCTGTGATCTTTGTTAGGAACTATTTTCGTTGGCAAAATTGAGCAAAAACAAGCAATATTATGTCTAAAATGTAAGTCACTTATCGCTAACTTTACTGAACTTGTATAAAATGATTATTAAATGTTCATGCTGATATCTGCAGAAAAAAAACAGTACTGTTTGTGTGATATAGATTAAGTTAACTATATAAAATTATACAAATATAAAAAGCATACAGAAGCATTTATTCTCTCATTTAGCATTTTAGCATCTAATTGGATGTACAGAGGCGCACATGCCGATTTCTCACCTGAAGACTGGCATCCTTTGAAATAGTCCACAGACCTCTAGTTCTTGTATGTTTATTTTTTTCTTTTCTTCAAGAAGCTGACAGACATGTATGGAGGAGGACAGGATTACGATATCGTCAGAATAATTTTTTGCTGTTTTCTGTACAAGTGTTTTCTTGTCATGCAATTCTCTTTAAATGATTTAAAGACATTCATTAGTTGCACGGATCGCTCATTGGTCAAGGAGCAGTTTAATACAGTGCAGGTTTGATGTTTGCCCAGTTTGCTATGTATTTTGTTATGCAAATTTAGATTGTTCCAAAGCGTGAAATATGCTGATATAGAGCGATATCACACAGCTACGAGTATGATGTTGCATTTTTACAGCAGTTCAACAGCACAACTGTAAACTAGAATTATTTATTAAAATTAAATTAAAATTATTTAGCAAGAATGCTTTCAATTGATCAAAAGTGATGATAAAAAGGGACATTCATAATGTACAAAAGATTTTTCGATTTAGATAAGGTGATCTTCTGACACTTTCTATTCATCAAAGAAAGAGAAACTGAAAAAGTTCAAACATAATAAAAAATACAATAATTTTTTGCGCAATTCAGGGATATTTGAATGATTTCTGAAGGATCATGTGACTGGAGTAATGTTGCTAAAAATTCAGCTTTGAAATCACAGGAATAAATTACATTTTAAAATATATTCAAATAGAAAACAGGTATTTTAAATAGTAAAAATATTTCACAATATTACTGCTTTTGCTGTATTTTGGATCAAATAAATGCAGGCTGGTGAGCAGAGCGGACTATTTAAAACGCATTAAAACTCTACTGTTCAAAAATTTGGGACTGGTATTGTAACATATAATATCTATATATATATATTATATAGAATAGATATATAAGGAAAGTGGTGGTGGGCCGCCTAGGACCCAACAAAATGCCTGGGGGCCGATTTTTGTCCCGTCCAGCCTGATATTTTATGGGAATGGAATCCTGGTGACCCCTGCTGGCATTAGGTTGCGTTGTTCACTTTAATTTGATGTGAGGCCACACCCTTGCCACTGTCAAATAGAAAAACACTCATATGGAGATGCCTTTGATGTTGCAGTACGTTTGTGTGAAAATGCTAACCGGTTTCTGAAGAGCCGAGGGAAATTTTGTAAGGTTTTATTACTTTTCTGTTGTGGTATAGTACTCTATGTCCATCGGAATATGTTGTGTTTAAAAAAATAAACAAACCACAGCGGGGACACCAGTTTCCTATTTATGTCTTTTATTTGAGATCCACTGAAGACGAGGCCGTACACCCTATGAACTCCTCTGCTGTTTGCTGGTCACTGTCAGGAAAAAAATATTTTTAGTGCAGGGTTTCTCAATCCGGGTCCGGGGGACCCCCTCTCTGCACATTGTTACATGGGTCTCATATCTCTTGGTAGATAGATATCATCGGTAACAAATATGCACTCACATGACTACACATGCGTCATCGTTTTCAAAAGCCTCCATTTTCATGGTCCACACTAAAACGCAAAAACTGGGTTTCAAATTTTTTGAATGTTTTCAAAAAGCTCTGTTTTCCTTGACGAAAATGCTGTCTCAGTGTGGACAAGGCCTTAGTGTATCAAACTTTGTTTTAATATTTGTGTTGTGTGGTAACTGTTTTTATAAAAGAAATAAGGTATTCGAGTTGTGCTCTATTGTCAGAAAGTACAAGACAGTGTTGCAGTGAGTCCACTTCACATCGTGCCTAACAACAACAACCTTCAGCCATGATTTATCCACAATACAGCACAGCCTCTCATACCTTATTTTGGCGTACTTATAAGAGCGAAAATCAACTGAGCGGTGTTGATGAACTGCACTCCTGATACAGATTCATCTTCAGCCCCATCTCATATTACAATAAATGACATAGGTTTTGGAATGGCCACTGAGGGAAAGAGAAATATATTTGTCATAGTTTCCTTTCACCTGTTAATGGTGATTTCCAATGATAATGCTGCTCAGTGCATTTGCTGGTGATTCTGACAAGGCTGTTGTTTCCAGGTAAAAAAATAAATCCTTGTTTAAAACCCTTTTTCAGTCTTTCTTTCAAATATTCGTTTCTTGAGCAGCAAAAATCAAGCATAATTAGGAATGATTTCTGAAGATATGTGACCTTGCAGCCCTGGAGTTAAGGATGGGCAAAAGTCATCCACAGACATAAATACATTTAAAATGTTATTACATAGAAAAAGGTTATTTTTGAAATGTATTATTATTTCAGAGGGTTCAGGTTTTTGAATATATTTTTGTCACTAAATGGGAACCATTGGGAAGCAATAAGAGATTTCCTTTCAAAGATTGTAAAAATCTTTACTGGCCCCAACAAACCTTGAACATTTGTAAAATATATAGTTACCCCCCCCGGTGGCTATGTTCTCCCATTAAATTGAATACTGTGGCTTATATAGTCCATTCCAAGAGGACCGTGTTTTCCTAACTTAAGGAGGAGAAAAATAGTTTCGAAGGGGGATCCTAGAATTAAAAATCATTTGTGATTTAAAACCAGATAAACTGCAAAATAAACTAAATAGTGTCATAAACTTCAAACAAACTAATTGGTGAGTATCCAGGATATCAAGTCTTAGGTAAAGGAGGGCAGAGCTTTTTTCACCAGTTTTACTCCTAAAAGTCTGTAAAATAGGCTCCTTTATTTGGATTGTCAGCGAGACGAGAGACATGCGGATCCACATGCAAAGCTTTATTCCAAGACAGTTTGGGGTAGAAACACATAGTCGGAACAGGGCAGGATGTAAAACAACAGCAAAACACGTACCATTAGATCGTTAGACAAGACAAAAGAGTAATCCAGAGACAGGCGTGGGTCGATCGGCAGCAACTATAATCCAGAAGGGGGCACACCAAAGGGGTAATCTAAAATAAAACATGCAAGGAGGCAAACAGAGTCCAAACGACAAGACGAGAACGAAATCCAAGACAGGCAGAAGATTGGGTAACGGGTAATCAGGTAATAACAAGATGAGACTAGACTTGACTTAGGAACTAGGACCCGGGAACTGGCTTCATAATGTAGCTATCAGCATTCCAGCGATAAACGCTAACAATACACGGCGATGAATGGTAGTTGAGTCAGGTTTTTAGTGTGTGTGTTTGTGTGATTGGCTACAGGTGAGTCCGTAATCAGTGACATGGAACATGGGAAATGTAGTCTAAAGTGATGTAACAGTCTGTGTAATGTGAGAGTCAATGTAACAGAAGAGTGACCTCTGGTGGCAAGCAGATGGAAAAGGAAACACGGATAGATCATGGAATATAATGTTCAAGATTAAAATACATATTTTCAGCCAAGCGTTCACAAAACACATCTCATAATCTTGTACTCCAGTGATGAAATAGTAAAAAGTGCACATGATCATTTTTTGCCTGAAATAATATGAACAGCAGCTATACTAATCTTTCTCCTTTTATATTCCTGTTTCTATGTCTCTGGATGCCCATCGCAGTGTTACTAGAGATTACAGCAGTTTGGATCCAGTGTCACTTGTGGAGATTTCAGATGATGACAACACTCATGAAGAATTTAGATAATGCTCAGAGTAAAATGGACATATTGTCATTATATTGTAATTACTGCCTTAAAGTGTAAGTTTGGTGGTTTTCAACCCACTTTGTATTGTTACTATGTGCGAACGAACAATGTTTACTCTTTTTCTGAGTTATGTGAGATGTCCTCATATATTTGCCAGCAAAAGTCTGCCAGATGATGCAAAATGGTGTGTT
Organism: Sinocyclocheilus anophthalmus; assembly: GCA_018155175.1. Classification (NCBI taxonomy): domain Eukaryota; kingdom Metazoa; phylum Chordata; class Actinopteri; order Cypriniformes; family Cyprinidae; genus Sinocyclocheilus; species Sinocyclocheilus anophthalmus. The sequence goes on from JADLZN010007984.1 coordinate 20,211, forward strand.
TTGCATCATCTGAATATTGTTCATTTACATGTTACAGACATTGTGACAAGAACATGACTTTAAACACATGATTTGTATTATCATAGAGCTATTGACATATGGACATTACTTTGTGACTCACTGGGGAGTATGTTCTAGCAACAGTCACCTCTGACTGATTAAAGGACATTTTTTTTATTGTAATCTTGAAACATGCATTTTTTGTAAACCTGTTTTCAAATGCTATGTATTGTGAAAAGCTCTGTACCCTTACAACAGTTAACCATGGTTTTACTATAGTAAAACTGCTCTCTTTCAACAAACTGCACAAGTTATATTTAGTTAATGCAAACCTGAATCTCTGCAATGGATGCATTTTTCATATTGTCTCCCAGGGATAACAGGATCCGAATTTTAGACGTCTTCAGATATAGGATGTAATAATTTAGGCACATGCTACCTTAATATTTATTCTATGAAAAAAATCACTCTCAAAGTATTGGGGTTTTGATGCCAGAAGACAGACTTATTCTGATTATCAGAGATCCAAAGCTGAGTTGGTCTGCAGTGCTGGATCAGTTCTAACACTCTTTCTATACAGTTCACACAGTCGGATACATGCTTGACCATCAGAAATAATTGTAGAATAAATTGCTGGTTATATTCACATAGATTATACTTGATTCTTTTATATTTGACCTAATAAAAGATTTCCACTTGAGCTGATTTGTTTTGCACATATCTTCTGTATATACTGCATTGGCTTTGTTTTTTTCTTCATCAGCTGTTCCACTTCCCTTACAAATTTCTTGCAGTTTTCTCCTTTCCCCTAATCAAAAAAACGTTCAGTTTTATGTCTACACATGACTTGACCTACTGCCTGTCCTGCAGCACTGCTCAACTGACTCTTAAATATGCTTGTCATTAAAGAATTTATGTGTTCAGAACAGGAACTGATGAATTGCTCAGACACATTCTCTGCGATAATCTGTAGAAGTTCTCCTTTAAGGCGTTGTACATCCTGTAAATGGTGTCGTCCATCTTGGTCATACTTTGTCATTTCTTTCTGAAGCTCGCTGACGCTCTCCAGTAATTCAGGAACAAATTTCTGTTGTATTATCTCCTCTGTTGGTACAGAATCCAATATTTGAGAGAGAACTACAGAGCACTCAGTTACTTTCAGCACCAGCATTGCTGTTTCAAGCACACCTGACAGTTTGGCTTTATCCATAAGATCTGTTGCTGCTTCACACGCCTCAGAGAGTTTGCTGATAACATCCTGTGCTGTGGTACAGTCCAGTATGAGATGAGGTATTATCCTTTCGCAGAGCATGCCAACTGATTCTTTTATTTGATTCTCATATTTCTCGTCAATTTTGAAATTCTTCTTTTTCAAGACTGCTTTTGGAATGCCTGAGCTGATGAACTCGACAAGAGTTTGTTCCAGCTTACTGCTCTGCTTCACTGATGAAGTAACAACATTCTTAAAGCTGCTTTGTAAAATCTCCTTTAAGACACGCTGAAGTTCTGCATTGATTGCATAGTTCATGCCAGTGCGCACAGACTGTTTCACAAGTTCCTGACCTGCATATTTAGTTGCATATTTGAAGTTCTGTTTGAGCACTGTAGAAGATGTCATGTTTTTCAAAGATTCCTTACCGACACATGATAAACCAGACTGAACACTTCCTTTGAATGAAGTAAATATTGCCTTCCCTGATTTGATGAAATCAGATGCAACAGAAGAGAAGGACTTTGAACCATTGAGGAGACTTTTTGTCACTTTAAACACACTGGTTACTGATTTCTTGATAAAACTAAAGCCAGCTGTTAACAAAGAAAGCCCAATGCTGATACTCTTAGATATTGCCCATGACGCCCAATCGAATGTGCCCTTTATCATTCCTTCTATTCCATTGATCATGTCAGACACTCCTTCTGAAATCAGGCCCAATCCAAACTGGCTGGCTGTTCCGAGTGTCAGCGCACAAACAAGAACCCCAGCGAGAACCTGTACCAACCCGAGTATAAAACATATCAAAGCATCTAAGCTAAACTTGGGCTTCTTTTTCACCTCAAAAACAACACAGAGGCCATAGTCGTACATCGATCTCATCTCATTAGTGATGATGAAGTTCTTTTCTTTGGAGAGTGTGTAGACTGAACAGTCCTCTGTAATGGCACGACTGTTACTTTTCTCCAGCTCTTTAAGTTTATCCAGTGCATTATCAATGTATGTCATCCAAGACTTAAAGATGCTCATTCTGGCCTCCATTTGACTCTGAAAGTTGTTGTTGTTGTTGTCTGTGCTCTGATTTTTGTTACCAGTGACTGATAAGTAGCCTGAGACCATTGTATTTGAGACTTCCGAGATGTAGACGTCAATGGATTTCTTTGCGTCTTCCAGCAGGTTTATAGCATCTGTTTTATAGTTACCCTCGCCGAGGTTGATGGTAATGAATGCCTGGTTATAGAGTGCCACAGCCCTGTAGTGTGGGTCAGAGTTTGCGACTTTTTGCCAATAGGATTTAGCTCCATAGGCAGTGGATTTGTTTAGGTTGTGTAAATCAGTTCTTTCAATTGCTTGTTTGACATGATCATAGAAATTAGTGCTTTCTCCTCGCAGCAGCTTTCCACTTGTTTTTTCTATTGTCTTCACAAGGTCTACTTCAAGTTTTCCTAAGTCATCATGCCTATTGATGTGTTCCTCATGAAGGGTCAACCACAAGGCCCAAGAGTCTTTCAAAGCATTGACAGCAGGCTGATAATCAAACTTAAGCCGATTATGTTTAAAGCAATTAGGAATATCCTTGAGCTGCATTTGCATGGGGTCCAGTTTTTCTATTTGTTTGTAATGCTCATCAAAATCCTTCAGCAATTTACAAAATTTGGAGAACAGATCTTCCTTTAGGTTTATTGCAGCCAGCTCATTACTTTCCATGTCATGGATTCGTTTAATTTCATAATCCTCTCTAAGCTGGTGCATGATATCCACAGACTGACCTTGGTAAGCAGGTGCGAGATGATCACAGTTCACAACCATCTGGACCATCCCAGGACTGCCTTTTCGAGACGTGCGACCAAATATTTGTTTCTCGACTCTTCGGTTGTGTGGAAAATAAGTAAGAAGAACGAAAAGACCACCACACATATTCACGCTTTCATTAACCTTTATGTCTGTCCCCCGTCCTCCAAGATTTGTAGCAATGATGATTCTACCTGCACAGAATTCCTCTCTTTCAATGTTGTGCTTCTCACTGATTGTGTACAGAGTAATCTGTTCTGCCTTAAATCTGCCTCCATCTTTTATTCTCTCATGTAGTTCATCTGCTGTTTTAACATCTTCACAAACTACCAAGACAACTTGTCCTCTTTCTGCTACTTTCCATGAAGTTTCACAAATAGTCTGGATCCACTGGTGATTCCCACCTGTCACCTGGATGACTGGAAGCTCCACCACCCTTTTATGGCGATGTACAGGCACAGTGTAACTGTTTACTTCATAATGTCTTGCCAGAAATTCCCGATCTGCCTTACCTCCTAATGTACCAGAAACACCAAATATACCACTCCCTTTGAGGTACCTTTTAAAATAATGTACATTTGACATGTAGTTTGTCACATTGGATAACGGTGAAATTGCAAGCTGGTGCTTGAACTCCAAAAATTGCTGCAGACCATTCCCCCACTTCTTGTTTTTCTCCAGCACACCGCTTGCTTTGAAGTCCACTGGAATTATTGCATTATACACGTGTCTGTCATGACTGTCAGCAACATCTTTCTCAGCAGCCGCTGAGCTGTCGATCATGTATTCTCTGCCCTGCGACATCTCAACAGCCCTTAGTGCATTCTCAACAAAAACTGGTAACTGATTTTCAACATAACTTTTCATGAAAACAGGGATGACAATGAATTTGTTGGATTCTTCAGCTGTTTGGAGGTCATCAGAGTACTTGATAGATGACTTTATTGTGCTCACAGTTGCATCAATGAGCAATTTCTCAGACATGATTTCGCACGCCAGTCCTCCTTCCAGCAGTAGCATTTCAACATTGAGGTCACCTTGTCTTTCCCGAGCTTGAAAACATTTGGCTTTCTTGTTCTCTAAAGAATAGCACTTAAACACTGCACTGTTCTCCAAGACCTCCTCAAATATAATCAGAAGATCGTACTGATGTGAAACTCCAAGTTTTTTCATGACTTCAGGTAATGCTTTGGACATTTGGTCCTCATTACCATCATCTTCATTTTCGTTCTTGCTCTCAGCTTGGTGTATCATTTCAATATCCTCCTGGGTGTAGAATCCCAAAATTACTCCAGGCAACAAGATCTCATTTGCTGAAAAGTTGTCTGATGTTTCCAGTCCCATAACAGCTGCAGTTACAGCTTTATGAAAATACTGTATCCTTGTCGCCCATTTTATCTCCCCTGTTTCAAGCATTTCAATTGGTTGACAAGTAGATATCAAGGCCCATATGTTGGAAAGCACTTGCTCCACATGCCTAAATCCACTAGATTCATGGGACAAGAATGTTACTTGAACCCCATTGTCCAAGGTCATATAGTCCACTTCATCCACTATTACAAGCTCAAACTGCCTTGTATCGCGAGTAGTCCTCTTCTCAAATTCCTGTTTAAGTGTGTCTGCTGCAAAGACTTCCACTGTCCCATATACTATTTGTTTCCTGTAAATATCTTGAAGGTGTTCCTCTTGTCTCTGTGGTGGACAGGCACTTGAGTAACGTGGAGGTACTACAGATGAGGTGACATCAAACATTTTAAAAAACCTCTTCCATTCTTCTTGGTCTCGATGGGCGAGAACTGGAGAGCTTGTCACAATGTCCACTTTTGTTCCACGAATGGCCATAATTGTTGCAAACATGGCTAAAATACAGGACTTGCCTTCACCTGTACCAATCTCTAGAAGACACCCTTTATCGTCTGTCAGATGTGCCAGGAGAAGCAATAGCAATGATGCTAATTGTGTAAGTCTTGGAACATAGCCTTGAATCTTGCAGTCTTGCACTGCTATTGACATTCCAATTAATACATCTTTCAGAATTTTGATATCTGGGTTTGTAAGTTCAAGAGATGTTATATTACTTTTCAAATCTTTGATTTGTTTCTTGGTAAGTTTTCCCGATTTATATTTTGGGAGTTCTGACTCCATGTATCTAAGCACATCCTCCAACAGCACCAAGACTTTCTCTGGGCAGTTTTCTTTACAAAGTTCCTTCACAATTGTATCAGCATCTTTTTCCTTGTCATTTTTTATTTGTTCTTGAAGAAACTTCAAAGGGTTTTCATTCGTAAGAGCAGAGAGAACGAGGTTGCAGTCCAGATGGTATGTTTGTGCAGTGTGGAGAACTGAGTCGAGTTGCTCACATTTGAAAACTGGACTTTTGCAAAAGAAGATTATGTCTGTTGGTGTCCAGATTCTGTTGAACAACATTTGACCCAAAATGTCCCTATTTTGTATTGAAAGCTCTGACGTCATTTCAAGTACATTTAATAAAATGCATTTGACCAAAGTTGGATTTGTGGCATGAAGCTGCCCCATCAAACCCAAGAGAAAGTTGTACTTCTTCTCCCAGCCAAGCAGCTGATCTTCATCATCTTTAGCATCTTCAGTGCTAATGTGCATAATGAACTGCAGAGATGCCTCAAGAACTGAGAGCTTCTCTGTAACAGACAGTTCATTATATCCTATAGCATCAAACTGAGACCATACTGAAAGGTCTTCTCCACAATATTGACCTGCGAGTTCATTCTGGAGCGTCTTAATCCTGTCACAAATCTGGTACTGCTGCTTCTCTGTATCTTCTGTGATCTGGAACTTTAACAAAAGCTCTCCGTATTTTTCTTCAATGTCAATAACCTACATAAATAAATGTGCAAAACAAAAATGGGTCTCATTAAAAAGTGATATTTTATCATATGCTGCATATACAGTAATACTGTAATTTAGGTCATTCAAAGTCATACCTCATCTCTCTCGATAGCAGCAACATCTTGTTGCTGATGGAGAACTTTTGTGTGTTCATGATGTTGCTTGCGATGTCTGAAGCTCTGTTTTTCACGAAGTCGCTTAGTTGCTTCAGAAAGCTTGAGTCTGGACAATTCACTCTCTCTGTCAACCTCCCTCTGAATCCTTTGCTCACGTTCCTCCTCTTGCTGTCTCTGTTTTTCTTCTTCTTCAAGTTTTCCTGTTTAAAGACATCATCACAGGATTAGAAACAACTTGCAGATTACACGGAACATGTACTGTATAACCTTTAGATTAGAGAACAGAAAACTTGAATAAAATGAAAGTATTTAAGTCCACACTCGAGTGTTAAAATGAACACTGAAACAGTGTTAAGGTTAATAAGATAATTAAGTGATGATTGACCATTATTGAAGACACCTCACGTTTTAGTGTAGGGCTCTTTACCCTTGACTTTTTAACATTACACAAAATACTTTTCTTTTTTCTTTTAACCCAAATGCTGGGTTCAGCCTGCTGGGTTATTTAATTGGGTTGTTTTTAATATTTTTTCCCAGGTGCTGGGTAGTTTTTCTGCACTCTTAAAAATGCTGGGTTCTTTTTTTTTTTTAACCCAAATGCTGGGTTGAGCTTGTTGGGTCATTTTATTGGGTTATTAAAAAAAAAAAAATGTAATGCTACTTTTAAATGTTCCATTTTTTTATTTCTAAAATGCTTGTTAAATGAGTTTAAATATATGTAATATATTAAACTATTCTGTATTCATCCAAATAAATTCAATGTCTTATTTTTTGTCCATGGGTGTTCTTGCTTATTAATAAATGTTCATCTTTTGATTATTGCTGTTGCCTCTAATTCTGTGTGTGATTTTTAATTTCCAGCCCATTTTAAGCCACCGATATAATAATTTTTAAACAATAGTTGACTTAAATTATACAACCCAGCATGTTGGGTAAAAACATTTAACCCAACCAGCTGAGTCAAAATAACCCAGCATGTGTTCTGTCCAATATTTACCCAGTGTTGGTTTGCCAAATAACCCAAGTTGGGTTGTTTTTAACACAGCATTTTTTAGAGTGTAGTTTGTCTCTAGCTGCTGTATCTATGTTTATAAAACACATTTGTCATAGCAAAGAGTGCCAAAGGATAATGTGATCAGGTGTTGTCGGTTAGGTTTTGACATAACCATCATGTAGGGGTATGAATCACTGATCTCATTTAGTATTCCAAAATTCAATATTTACGCCAGTGCATATTGCCGTATATGCTGTGTGTATACTGTGCATATGCTGTGCATGAGCTGATGAGTGAAGCATGCCAAGTGTATTGACTGTGCAGTGGCATAGACAAGTGAGCACAGACAAACACGTATCCTTTTCTCAAGACATCGCTGAGAAGTTTGTAATTTTGGTCGGAAATGTCAGTAGCAAAGAAAGTAAAATGAGGCACCTATTACTAACGTTACTTGACAGTAAGGAGAGCGAGACGGCATGCACACTTCTGTTGCATGCACTTGATTGCTGATTGCTCACTCGCACCATTAGTCAGCCAACCTTTGAGGATAACACTTTTATACAGTACAGATTGTTTCAAAGCAGCTTTACAGTGTTAAACAGGAAAATAACGATTCAGTGATGCAAACGGGAAACAAATTCTGCTGTACAGCAGCTCTAAAATGAGGCAACAGTAAAGTCTTTTGTTTTTTTCAGTTGAAGTCAGTTTATTGTTGATTCAGTTCAGTTCAATAACTGTGTAAAGTTAATCAATTATTAAATGAGTCCAGTTCATCTATTAAGCAGCTCTGGAGAAAACAGTAATGTCGTCATTATCCAGAAAAAATATATATAGTATGTGTGGAAAGTTCAGAACTTAAATTTTCTAATTAAGTACACTTAATTTTCCCTCCTTTAATTTAAATATATTAAATTGACTTTAACAGTTAAAACAGTTGAATTTTATATAACTTTGAAATTAATTTGAGAACCATTTATTATAGTGTTTTTACATCTGAGAATAAGTGATTTTGATAAAAAAAAAATGTTTTAATCTACTAAAATCTTTACCCTTTTCTCAAATCGAGCTGATCTCAGATGCCTGACTGTGTGACGTCACAAAAACAGGCCCCTCCCACGATAGTTTGATTGACAGTAGCGTTTCAGCACAGACTGGACTGGTGTCTTACCTTAGGCTGGCTGCACACTAGACGATTTTAAGGCCGATTTTAAGCCCGATTTGCATCCCTGAACGATCGGGGGGTGTGGCCTGATTTGCGGCTTGTCGCAAGCGATTTGTGTGGTGTCATTACGATTATTTATCTGCTCCCAATCGAGACGAAGCGTCCCCCCCCGAACTCAAATCATAAATATCAAACATGTTTAATATTTACGACTCTTGATCGGGCTGCCTCTGACGTGATACCCGCAATTAGCCAATGAGAGCGAGCAAGCGTCACTTACCGGATGTTGTGTTCTATAGCTGAAACTTGGCAGCCACAAGCATGCCTTGAAAGCAGAGAACATCACCCATATTCTATTTTATACTTTCTATTTCACTGTGAAACAGAACGCACGCCAGGAGAGCCAGCTGACAATGTTGATTGTCCTCCATTTGTTTTTCTTCTCAAGTCAAGTTTGATCTCGCGAGTTTCTGTGAGATCTTGTGTCACTGTGAAATCGTTCTTACAATCATCAAGTGTGTGCGGTCTCGTGGTCTGGTCGGATCGTAGTGTGTGTGTTCAGAGGATTATAAGGCTAAAAATTGGTTGAACTGTCTTCATGTCTGTGGTCTCCCATGGTTTTAAAATCGTTTAAGATTTGAAAATCATCTAGTGTGTCCCAGGCCTTAGACCCGCCCTGAGTGACTGTCATCACCGCCGGAGCAGATGTAGACAAGAATGACTCCTGAGCGATTGAGGTCTTCTGTTATTGGATGTAATAATGAACATAGCAGTCCTCATTTACTCCCGACATCTGAGACATTTGTTTCTGAAGGGAATGCTCCCCCGATCTACCTAAATTTTCTATTTCGCGCGATCATTTCGTGATCCAGCTGGCACCTACAGAATAAGTGAGTGTAAAGGTTTTTTTTAATGAATCTTTGCAAATCGCCTTTCCTAATAATGTGCTAATTAGCAAGTTTGACGATGAATGCGGCTAAAGTAAACAGTCCCTCAGAGAGCGGCTTGGAAGAGAGGGGGCGGGGTCAGCAGATCTCATTAACATTTAAAGGAAAATGCTACAAAACGGCTTGCTCTGAAAAGAGCTGTTTTTGACAGGGTCAAAAAAAAAAATGTTTTTTTTTTAACTAGCTCCCCCCCCAACTAAGAAATTTTAACCAAACTATGTTACAGGCTTTTCATTAAGACCCTAAAGAATCATAATCAACTTGTGGGAAGTGGGCATCCGATGACCTTAATTTAATTCGAGTACATTTAGATTTATAATGGGTCTGGTTCTCATCTTATTGATGAACAGGTATTGTAGTTTGTGAGTAAAGCTGCAAATTCCACCATTAACCTCAGCTGCCTCTATAATAATCCTCTGATATCTCTCTGTTAGCGAAAGGACAATCGCGCTTGGGCTTTAGTGCAAGGCAACTGTGCCTAGTGTGAGTATGCCCTTACAACAATTTTATAAAACATATTTTACTCATTTTAAAATAGAAATAGGTCACTACCTGTATACATTGAAAGAAACAAGAAATAACAGCGAAAAAAATTACATTATTTTAAAGCCTTTAATCTATTGTTTGAATAATTTGTAACTATTTGTACTTGTTATGGACATGTGATTTTCTTATTGCTTTTCCTTTTTTTTTGTCTTTGTTTATTATTATATTCATTTGTATGTAATTTATGTTATTGCCCTTGTATGTTCATTGTTCTAAAGATTGAATAAATAAAAACATGACTATTATTTTGTTGAATGGAACAGAGGAACAGCTGATGACATCACAGGTCCAGGTTTGTTTGACCAAACGGCGGAAAGGGGTGTCTCGTGACCGCCCGCATGTGGAAAACTAATTTTGAAGTTGTTATCCATTTTCTACCTGTAAACCAAAAATGAAAAAACGAGCCGAAATCTCATTTCTTCGTTCTTACGAAGAAACGAAAAAAAGGAATAAAGGAGCCGTTTTCTCGTTTCTGCTTATTTAATTTCAAATTGATAAACAAACTTATCAAAATGTACACGGAACAACGAGAGAAGACTGACACTATAATGGAAGATTCAAAAGCTCAACTTTTGTTAATAAATTTATAAAAGTGTAATTTCTTCGTTTAATATAAGTGAGTTTGTCTTTATTGTTGCTGTGTTTTCATTAGGGGGGGTGTCTATGCATTTTTGATTTATTTACACTGTTAAAGAGTTGGATTCTCATGCTAAATATGGCCAAAGTAAAAAAAAATGAGTTGATGGATGTATGACGGAGTATTTCTGTGCCAAATACACTCCTTCTGGTTTTGTACAAGCTTCGGAAAGTTTTTTTCGATCATGTCTCTTCTTGACGTCATGAAGGGTGGAACTCCTTATATGGGCATTTCTCCCGGAAGAGCACGTCCGCGGATACATCGGCCAGAGAGAAAGCAAAGCCAGTTTGACTTTTCAGACCCCCCTAGCGACTTTTTTCCAAAAAAGCAACTAGCGACAAGTCTAGCAACTTCTTGGACAAACCTTAGCGAGTCTCTATGACTCACTGGTACTGCCGCACAATCACGAGATCTTGCTTTCACAGCGCGCACACCTCTCTCTCTCTCTGCTCTGTTCAGCGAGTGGCAGAGAGGAGCAGCACTTTCAGTTAAAATAGATATGATGTTGCTTCTTTCATTTTACATGCAAATATTGCCGAAAACACGGCACAGGAATCGTCTTTCGTCTTTGCTTATGTTATGTGTTTTTGATTTCATCAGATGACGTCTCGATTATAAATCAGGATTTTTGAGATTAACATCTTTGAAGGGAGAGCTGGTTATGTAGTCTTTTAAAGGGCCACATTTCAGTCACTATTTCATATTTATCCCGTTGACTGACAACAGAAACAGTAAATTATATAAATGAAAACCGTTTTATTGAGAATTTGGCTAAATTAAAATACAGTATGTGAGCACAGAGAGGCAAACAAATGTAAAAGGCAATATGACACAATGAGGTTGTTAATATGCTACTTTGTGAATGACGTCATCTAGCGACATTTAGTGACTTTTCAAACTGGCTTTAGCTACTTTCCATTGAAAGAAGTTGGCAACACTGGCAAGAGCGTAACGTGAACAGTGGATGCAGTTTGTTTTTCCGGGGCAGCAACGAAGTTTTGCAAGTGTGTTTATTGACGAACGTTTTATAAACAAGGCCCAGTTCGACGCTGGATTTGCACATCGTTTGATACTGAATGATGGAGCGGTCCCAGCGATAAAAAAAATCGCAGTCATGATTCAGAACTGCAGACGGTAAGTGAAACGGCATCAAATGTCTGTGTTTTGTGCTCAAGTGCTCGTCACTCTTTAGCTCTGCCTCCAGGAGCTCGGCTGTTTTTGGAGAGAACCGTAAAGCTGTATATTTCTTTTATAAATATGATAAAACTAAAGACTTTTTGGAGATATGAAGGAAAAAAAAATTTGGAGTACTACGCATAGGTACTCAATATCAACATGAGATTGGGTGAAACTGTTTGTTATGTCCCCTTTAAAAATATAGTGACCCAAAATCTAAGCATATTAAATTAGGAAAAAGATCTTATTTATTTGGGTTACAAATCAAGTTGGCTATATCCGTCTTATTCATTTTATTAATAAACTTTAAATGTTTAATATATGCAAATTTGCCATTGTACTTTTTATGGCTGGTGTGTTTTAATTAATAGGCTAATAATGAATCACAAACTACAATCATTTTAAAGTAAGGGGAAATCCAAAGACCATTTATTTATTTCTGTTACAATGCGGGTAAAACATATTTCCCTTATGCATCCTATTATCCTATTCTTTTGATCCATAAAGTTTCAAATTTAATATAAGGGAATTTGTCATTGTACTATTTTATTGTATAGCCTACTTTTTTTTATTAATAATAATGAGCCACAAACTAAGCATTCGTTTTAAAATAAAGGGAAAAATCAAAAACCTTTTTATTTATTTGTGTTACAATGCGAGTATACATCAGTCTTATTCGTTCTGTTCATAAACGTTTTGTTTAATATTAGCGACTTTGTCATTGTACACTGAACAAAATTATAAATGCAACACTTTTGTTTTTGTCCCCATTTTTCATGAGCGAACTCAAAGATCCAAGACTTTTCTATCTATCTATGTAACAAAAGGCCTATTTCTCTCAAATATTTTTCACAAATCTGTCTAAATCTGTGTTAGTGAGAACTTCTCCTTTGCCGATATAATCCATCCACCTCACAGGTGTGGGCATATCAAGATGCTGATTAGAAAGCATGATTATTGCACAGGTGTGCCTTAGGCTGGCCACAATAAAAGGCCACTCTAAAATGTGCATTTTTACTGTATTGGGGGGTCCGCGGGGGGTCCGAAAACCAGTCAGTATCTGGTGTGACCACCATTTGCGTTTTATCACACAGCACAATGCCACAGATGTTGCAAGTTTTGAGGGAGCGTGCAATTGGCATGCTGACTGCAGGAATGTCCACCAGATCTGTTGCCCGTGAATTGAATGTTAATTTCTCTACCATAAGCCGTTTCCAAAGGTGTTTCAGAGAATTTGGCTGTACATCCAATCGGCCTCACAACCGCACACCACGTGTAACCACACCAGCCCAGGATCTCCACATCCAGCATCTTCCCCTCCAAGATCGTCTGAGACCAGCCACCCGGACCGCTGCTGCAACAATCGGTTTGCATAACCCAAGAATTTCTGCACAAACTGTCAGAAACTGTCTCAGGGAAGCTCATCTGCATGCTCGTCGTCCTCATCGGGGTCTCGACCTGACTGCATTTCGTCGTCGTAACTGACTTGAGTGGGCAAATGCTCACATTCGATGGCGTCTGGCACTTTGGAGAGGTGTTCTCTTCACAGATGAATCCCGGTTTACAGGGCAGATGGCAGACAGCGTGGATGGCGTCGTGTGGGCGAGCGGTTTGCTGATGTCAACATTGTAAATCGAGTGGCCCATGGTGGCGGTGGGGTTATGGTATGGTCGCGTATGTTATGGACAACTAACACAGGTGCATTTTATTGTTGGCATTTTGAATGCACAGAGATACCGTGACGAGATCCTGAGGCCCATTGTTGTGCCATTCATCCACGACCATCATCTCATGTTGCAGCATGATAATGCACGGCCCCATGTTGCAAGGATCTGTACACAATTCCTGGAAGCTGAAAATTCCAGTTCTTGCATGGCCAGCATACTCACCGGACATGTCACCCATTGAGCATGTTTGGGATGCTCTGGCTCGGCGTATACGACAGTGTGTTACAGTTTCTGCCAATGTCCAGCAACTTCACACAGCCATTGAAGTGGACCAACATTCCACAGGCCACAAACAACAACCTGATCAACTCTATGCGAAAGAGATGTGTTGCACTGCATGAGGCAAATGGTTGTCACACCAGATACTGACTGGTTTTTGGACCCCCCCGGACCCCCCAATACAGTAAAACTGCACATTTTAGAGTGGCCTTTTAGTGTGGCCAGCCTAAGGCACACCTGTGAGGTGGATGGATTATCTTGGCAAAGGAGAAGTGCTCACTAATACAGATTTATACAGATTTGTGAACAATATTTGAGAGTAATAGACCTTTTGTGTACATAGAAAAAGTCTAGATCTTTGAGTTCAGCTCATGAAAAAAGGGGGCAAAAACAAAAGTGTATTTGCTTTAATAATTTTGTTCAGTTATATATATAGAATATATATATATATATATATATTATGCTGTGCAACAATAACATTTTTTTGATACAGAGCCCAGTCCAGAACCTGCTCCAGTCCGGGAGCTCACAGAGCCCAGTCCAGAGCCCGCTCCGGTCCGGGAGCCTACTCCAGAGCCCGCTCCGGTCCGGGAGCTCACAGAGCCCACTCCGTAGCCCGCTCCAGTCCGGGAGCTCACAAGATCTGTTTCAGGGCCCGCTCCAGTCCGGGAGCTCACAAGATCTGTTTCAGGGCCCGCTCCAGTCCGGGAGCTCACAAGATCCGTTTCAGGGCCCGCTCCAGTTCAGGAGTTCTCAGAGCTCATTAAGGAAATCACTCCAGTCCGGGAGCTCACAGGGACAGTTGCGGAGCAATCGACTTGTCCTGTTGTAGCCGTTGAGGCTGGTACTAAACTCTCTCTGCTCTTGTTTAAGAGACTTGCACTATGCGGACTTAACGCAACAGAGTGTGGCGCGGGACAACACCTGATGGGCGAGTGCGGGTGGGGGCGGGTAGACTCGTGTGTGTGTGCGGGATGCGAGAGAATAGGTGTACCACACTAGGCATCTTAACCGTACCCGATCACGTTTGACCCCCAAGCCCGTTGCATTTTAACTAGTTGGATCGAGGCGTGCTGCGCTCGGGCACGGTTCTTTGCCTGCCCTGGCTCGGTTGGAAGAGGTGGGCCAGAGTGCGGTTCAGTTGGGCTCGGGGCGGTACGCATGTAGTTAGCCGAGAGCGCTGGACTTCTGGATACGTGAGCATGATTGCGTGACATTTCTGACCGGGAAAAGTGTCGGTCTGTAAGCAATATATTGTGAGAGGAGTTTTGGTTACCGGCGTCCCAACCGACTCAATAATAAACCACAAAGTTTTAACAAAACGATGCCGCCACTGTGCTGATCGGAGAGCGCTTAGCTGTGCTGTCTCACGTGTCTCTCGGACACTCCTTTTCCACTTAGGGCAGTCATGAGCGCTTCATGTGAGCGCTGCTGCAGTCTTAGGCCCACCTCAAATGCTCTCATTGGTTGAGACACGTGATGACACCCATAACCAAGCCAGTACTGATCAACATCCCTTTTTTTTTTTTTTTTTTAAAGGGTAGAGGTTATGTGTATCATTTTTAAACATAAAAATTGGTGGCTGCTATAAGATTTTATAAAATTTGGTAAAAAGTGTGCTTGTGTGATTATGATTACAGGTGCTCTGATACGGACCCGTTTTGCGGATATCAATATCAATATCTCACAAATGCTTCAGAATTGTCAGATGACAAACTCCAGCTTACTGTTTTTATTTCTTTAAAAACAGTCTTTGTTCTTTACTGTCCTGGTGGAATTCTTGGCTGACACTCTCAAGCTCACCTTAAGTGACTTGTGACCAGAAATTCAATATTAATATTTAAGCCAAAATTCCCAATTTTGTGTGTAATTCAGCTAATTTTGCATTCAAGTTGCAGTTTTGTGTAATATAATTTTGAAAGTGTATAAAGTTTTGATTCATGCTTATTTTTTTTTAAACGGAGCGCTATTTACTGCCTAGTGGCAGAGGTTATGTACACTAACTCCACCCACAAACGTGTGATTGGGCTAGTCAATACTACAAAAGACGTTAGTCTAACAGCAGCTCCAGTGGCGACGATGGTAAAACTTGTGCGACCAAGGTTCGAATCTGGCTTTTGACAAACTTTTTTTTCTTTTCAAATGTCATATCACATCGGAAAGGCATTTATTTTAAATTAAAATGACGGAAATGATCGAAAAGTTGAAAGTATTGGGTAGGGTTAGGGTAGTGTGTAGGAGGGTTATTGTCATCTCAGTACTAATTTGAATTAAAATTATAATTTACACTCAATACATTATTATTGCATACTGTTTTATAATGTTTTTAATTTTTTTCTATACGATACTGAGGTGCAGATAATATCCACTAGTTGCAATAAGTTTATGAATAGCAGAAAATCTTGCTATTTTTACATAGTGTAAATAGCATCTATTGTAATTAGCATCTATAAAATGTTTTTTTATTTTTTATTCACACGATTTTTGACCATGTTGTTCGCCACAATAATTTTGCTTTTATTTTTCAGTTTTGTTCAATATATTTCTACAGGTGTTTTAATTCACAATTATTATCATGCTTATTTTTGACCTGTGACTTCAATACTTTTGGCAGAAAATGAATCCTCTAAAAGGCTTACAAGAAGAGTAAAGCACATTAAAACAACAAAGGGGAAATAAATCTGGAATGGGATGCTCAAAGTAAATGGGTGTGATGGTCAGGGGTGCACATACTTTTGGCTGTATAGCGTAGAGCGGAACTGATGCTTGCAGGAACTTACCATAGTTGGGACAGAAGAGATTGCCACCATCAGAGGTGCAGTGCATCTGAATCTTGGAATGGTCTCGTGTTTCTCTTAGGATAATAGAGGTGCCGACTTTCCTGGTGCTAAACTCATATGTAAAACTATCCCTTCTGTCATTTTCATATCTGAAGTAGATGAAGCGATGGTCTTGCCAGTACTCCTTATAGGATGTTTTGCAGCCAGCATTGATGCGTGTATACTGGGGAGCACAATTATATGTCACTTTCCATCAGAAAAGCAATGCATAAAATACATAAAGAACCCCCCCCCCCCCCCCCCCCCCCCCCCCCCCCCCCCCCCCCCCCCCCCCCAACAAAAAAACCCCCCCCCCCCCCCCCCCCCCCCAAAAAAAAAAACCCCCCCCCCCCCCCCCCCCCCCCCCCCCCCCCCCCCCCCCCCCCCCCCCCCCCCCCCCCCCCCCCCCAAACCCCCCCCCCCCCCCCCCCCCCCCCCCCCGACTGATATGCAGTTATTATTCATTCTAACCAGAAAAAAAGTATACAATTACATAAGTAATCTTGAGTAGTGAATGCACTTAAAGTCATTACCTCTTTGTCCTGGGTGGCAAAGTGCCAGGTATAAGGAGTCTGATTGTCGACTGAAACTGAAGGCCAGGAACCCATCACTAAGCATATTCTGTAACATTAGACATTAAACATAGGTCAGTATTTGATAGTGATGCAAAATAACTAAAAACAAATATAACTGCAATAATTATAACTAAAGTAAAAATGTTCCTACATTTTAAGATATTGTGCTCTTTTTTTTCAACACCCTCAAAGGTTTTGTGGTACAACACATTTTAAGCAAAGGAACAAGGCTGCCAGCTGTGTCTCTAGGATCTTTTAATGTCTTGGAAATCTTTATATAGCCTTAGATTTTCTAAAGTCATAAAAGTATTTCTTCTCTGTGTGACCCTGGACCACAAAACCAGTCATAAGGTTTAATTTTTTTGAAATTGAGATTTATATATCACCTGGAAGCTGAATAAATAAGTTTTCATTGCTGTATGGTTTGTTAGGATAGGACAATATTTGGCCGAGATACGACTATTTGAAAATCTGGAATCTGAGGATACAAAAAAAATAAAAAATACTGAGAAAATTGCCTTTAAAGTTGGTCAAATGAAGTTCTTAGCAATGCATATGATATTACTAATCAAAAATTAAGTTTTATATATTTATAGTAGGAAATTTGCTAAATATCTTCATGGAACATGATCTTTACTTAATAACCTAATGATTTTTGGCATAAAAAAAATCGTAATTTGGACCCATCAATGGTATTTGACTATTCAAAAAGCGCATAAGGACTGCTTTGGTGCTCAGGGACCACTCTATAGCTTTGTGAGAGCTCTGTTGACTTTGCATATTTGCTACTCAACTTCAGGCTCAGGCAATAGAGTTCTAAAGTTAATTGGTTAAAGACAATTTTGTTCCCCACCATATAAATAAGTGGAATAAAAACCGCAATGATGAATAGGGGTTGAATAATGATGACAGCTGTGTTATTAAAAACATCCTCGAACTCAAAAATAGAAATTAATATGGGCATTATCACTTTTAATATGCCAGTAATCTGTTGTAGATGCAATTTTTTATAAAGTCCTGGATCTTCTGAAAAGTGAAGTGATATGTGGCCAAGTATGGTTACACATACTAGTAATTAGTTCTCTGCATTTAACCCATCCAAAGTGCACACACACACAGCAGTGAACAAACACACACCCGGAGCAGTGGGCAGCCAGTTGGGGGGTTTGGTGCCTTGCTCAAGGGCACATCAGTCGTGGTATTGAAGGTGGGAGAGAGCGCTGTACATTCACTCCCCCCACCTACAATCCCTGCCGGTACGAGACTCGAACCCACAACCTCTGAGTTATGAGTCCGACTCTCTAACCATCAGGCCACGACTTCCAACTGTATTGTAAATTTACTGCAGTCTCTGGGGATTTGAATAATTGTGAATTGCAAACGTAGGAAGTTTAACAGTACGGCACCTAGCAGAAAGCACTAACCAGTTTTATTCATTGTGCAGATGGGAATGTTGGAAAACTGCCAAATACAATGTGCCCTGTTTTTCTTTATCTATCTGCCCACATTGTTTTGAACTGTGCTGTATCGGTGTTGTGATCAGGGCTGTCACGGTTGCAATGTGTTCTAGTTGCAATTTTTGTGTCGAAAAGATATATTTTTAATTCCTTAAAAGAAAAAAAAAACAGTATTTAGTAAAAAAAGTTAATAATTTTATTTTATTGACTAAATATTTTAGTTTGTCTTGCATATTTTTTTCAGATAACATTTTAAGCTGTCATATGGTCATGTTACAGCGTGCACCTCAGATGTTTCAATGTACCCCACCGATGGGGCATGTTGTCATATTTAATTTCCATCCTTTTGGGGTTAATAAAGAAAAAAATTTACACTGTAATTATGAAACAAGGCCACATATTTGTACTAGACAAGTGTGAAATTAATGTGGGAAAAAATATATGCTCTGAACCCCATGTGGATTTACACAAACTGAGAAAGTAAAAAAAAAAAATGTTTACAATTCGACCACTGCCTATAATTTGAATACATGCGAAAACAAATGAATTTGTAATGTCACTTTCAGGGGTTGTATTGCTATTGGCCTCACTCAAATGCTTGTATCATGGCCAAAAATGTGCCATGCCAGACAAGCAACTGTGGGCTAAATATGCAGTCAGAATATTTTCTGACACAAGTGAAGTATGCAAAATAATACCTACATTCTCTAAATAAAAACGGTCAAACATTTCTGTAATAAGTTGTGTTGCCTTCTGAACAGATAGGCAAAAAAAGCTCAGGAAACCTCATATAT
Source organism: Sinocyclocheilus anophthalmus (assembly GCA_018155175.1). Taxonomy (NCBI): domain Eukaryota; kingdom Metazoa; phylum Chordata; class Actinopteri; order Cypriniformes; family Cyprinidae; genus Sinocyclocheilus; species Sinocyclocheilus anophthalmus. The sequence continues at coordinate 39,249 of JADLZN010007984.1, forward strand.
TGAGGACTCTGAAGGGAATAGGGGAGAAAAGTCATTCCTCCGAGATTTAGAGGTATTCAGATCTATTGTAGATCAGCTCTACAGCCAGTCCAGTCTGTGCTGAAACACTGCTGTCAATTAAACTATCGTGGGAGGGGCCTGTTTTTGTGACGTCACACAGACAGGCATCTGAGATCGGCTCGATTTGAGAAAGGGATAAAGATTTGAGCAGATTAAAAAAAAAAACACTGGGTGGATTTTGATCATTATAGGGTGGTTGTGTACACGCACTGCCAACACACATTTCAGTTCAAACAACTTGTAAAAGTGCATGTAGCATCATATGACCCCTTTAAGTAGCACGGGTATATTTGCAATATCCAAAAATACATTGTATGGGTCAAAAGCGTTGATTTTTCTTTTGTCAAAAATTATTAGGGTATTAAGTAAAGATCATGTTCTATGAAGATATTTTGTAAATTTCCTACCGTGAATATATATAAACGTAATTTTGATTAGTAATATGCAGTGCTAAGGACTTCATTTGGACAACTTAAAAGGCGATTTTCTCAATATTTAGATTTTTTTTTTTTGCACCCTCAGATTCCAGATTTACAAATAGCTGTATCTCGGCCAAATATTGTTCTATCCTAACAAACCATACATCAATGGAAAGCTTATTTATTCAGCTTTATAGCATAGATGATGTATAATAATTTTTAAAAATTGACCCTTATGACTGGTTTTGGTCCAGGGTCACATTTAAAAGTAGTTACAAAAGTAAAGATATGTAAAGAACATATAATCATGGATTTGAAATGGTGAAAGAAATTCACGAACTTGATCAGAAGGTTTATTACTTTAGTACTGTATATTGCCAATACACTCCACTGCACCTGTACCAACACACTTTTTTCCATTAATGATTCTTTAATGTCCCGTACGGACAATAGGTGTGTTTCCATTACCCTTCAAATTGCGCAAATTGAAATTGCGAATTGAAAACACCTAAAGAAACGCGCCAATTTCGCAAAAACGCCCATATATCGCAAAAAAGTTTTTACGCTCACATGAGGTGGTTTTTCAGGCAATGTGAAAAAGGAATAATTCACAAAACTGCAATGGAAACGGCTTTTTTGTATTTACAGGTCACATGGAGTATGTAAAAAGTCATATGATAATTTTTCAATGTACTATAACCTCCAAGAAACACTTCATACGTGGCCGCTCTCGAGTATAAGGGGCTTTCCCTGCCATTAATGCTTAGACAATTTACACTGCACACGTCTGCGGTGCAGTGTGGCTCTGATACGGCCACTGAAGCCGATTACAGCCACTCTAGTCAATGCTTGTGTTTATTCCAGCCACTCCATGCACATTTCTGAAGTGGCTCTCTTTGCTGCTTCTGTAAAGTTACACGCATACGCCTCCTTTGAATAAATATAGCCAAAATCCCACCAAAATCCGTTGCCATGACTTATCGTGAGAGGCAAAAGGTTACGTTTTAGTCACATAACATTGGTTAATGGAAACGCCGTCATTTCGCAATACTTTTTTATCGACATTTATAAAATATTGCCAGAGTTTTGCGCAAATCTGTAATGGAAACGCGCCTAATGACAACGTTGCACTTGGAAATGTGGACTGCAGCTCTTTGGGCTGTCAAAATATTATGAATTATTAAACAAATTATTAAAATGATCCTGACCAGCCCTCAAAACTACACAAAAAGTTAAAATATTAAATAAATTCAGAGATGTTAACTACATGAAAAGTAACAAAATGTCTTAAAATTATTTCAATTGATGCATTACATATAAATTTGCAGGGTACTGCGAGACCGTCAAACCCCCAAACATTTCATTGCATTTTACATTAACATTTGTGCAGTGCATTGAGAGTTGAAGTGTGCAGAGACAATGGGCAGAGAAATGTTCCGCATGCACTGAAACATAAGCAGTACATTCACATTCTTCCACCAACTAACAGAACTGTCTGTGTTTTAGTGCATGCATGTACAAGAATAAAACTAATGTTATGCCGGTTTATCCAATTGTTTCCTGCAGCGTTAATTACATATAATGTCAGGTAAAAGGGAAGCAAAACATTCTGCAGATGATATTTAATAATGTGTCCACTGACTTTAACAGCTTCAAGTTGAATGCACTTTCGTGTTTTATACAGGCCGTTTCACGTTTATTTCCACGCACCGCTTACTGCGCTTATATTAAGACTTTTCGGCGATTCGCAGTCTTTAAGTCCATATAATTTGTGCTGTCATTGATGGAAAAAAATAAACTGTTTACTTATAGTAGTATTTGTAACAGTATAGAAAGACTACAAAGTAACCGCAGATTATCATAGCGCATATCTGCATTGGTGGTGCATCTGCCAAAATGAGTGCACTTGTGTGGCAGTGACCCGGGTTTGAATCCATTCCGCAGTGTTTCCTTTAGCCAGTGTTCAAATGTATGTGCCCAATGTTCCACTGATTCTCTCTGGATAATTGAGTTGACTGGTATGCTGGGGGTGTTAGTAAAAGGCAATATCTTAAGCTGTGCCATTATTTATAAAGGTTAATTTATTGCATGAGAAGCACACAATAATTGTGCCATTAGCACACTTCAAGTTTACTTGGAATGCCATTGCGATGCATTTTAAAGCCACTAAAAGTAAGAGATGGTATGACCTCAGTTTGTCATTGGTATAATATTAATGTATGTTCAACACTCTTACTGTGTAATTGAATTGCAATTGTAATGTCACCAAAATACATTTGAAGTTTATGCTGAATGAATTCTGCATTTCAAAAATTAAAGTGATATTTAAAGTGTACTTAAGTATACTTGGAATAGTTTCACTTTCGCACAGACAAGTATATTTAATACAACTTTAGTTGAACTTCAGCACTGCTTTTGCACAAATAAAATGCATTTAGTACAAAATTAGTCCAATTTAGCAGACTTTAAGTACACCAATTTATAGTGTGCCACAAATATATTTAGTTACACTAAAGTACATATGAATAAATTGTACTTAAGTATACTATTTTTTCATTAGGGTAGCCAGTGTACTTTCTTAAAGATGAATATACCCAGGGGGGTTGTTTTTTGGGTACGGAAAGTATTCAGACCCCCTTAAATTTTTCACTCTTTGTTATATTGCAGCCATTTGCTAAAAGCATTTAAGTTAATTTTTTTCCTCATTAATGTACAACCCAGCACCCATATTGACAGAAAAACACAGAATTGTTGACATTTTGCAGATTTATTAAAAAAGAAAAAACTGAAATATCACATGGTCCTAATTATTCAGACCCTTTGCTGTGACACTCATATATTTAACTCAGGTGCTGTCCATTTCTTCTGATCATCCTTGAGATGGTTCTACACCTTCATTTGAGTCCAGCTGTGTTTGATTATACTGATTGGACTTGATTAGGAAAGCCACACACCTGTCTATATAAGTGACGTGACATGTGACATGTGGCCAAGTATGGTGACTCATACTCGGAATTAGTGCTCTGCATTTACCAATCCAAAGTGCACACACACAGCAGTGAACAACACACACCCGGAGCAGTGGGCAGCCATTGATGCTGCGGCGCCCGGGGAGCAGTTGGGGAGCAGTCGGTGCCTTGCTCAAGGGAACCTCAGTCATGGTATTGAAGGTGTGAGAGAGTGCTGTACATTCACTCCCACCACCTACAATCCCTGCCGGTACGAGACTTGAACCAACAACCTTTGGGTTACAAGTCCGACTCTATAACCATTAGGCCACGGCTTCCCCAAAGAAGACCTTACAGCTCACAGTGCATGTCAGAGCAAATGAGAATCATGAGGTCAAAGGAACTGCCTGAAGAGCTCAGAGACAGAATTGTGGCAAGGCACAGATCTGGCCAAGGTTACAAAAAAATTTCTGCAGCACTTAAGGTTCCCAAGAGCACAGTGGCCTCCATAATCCTTAAAATGGAAGACGTTTGGGACGACCAGACCCCTTCCTAGAGCTGGCCGCCCGGCCAAACTGAGCTATCGGGGAAGAAGAACCTTGGTGAGAGAGGTAAAAAAGAACCCAAAGATCACTGTGGCTGAGCTCAGAGATGCAGTCGGGAGATGGGAGAAAGTTGTAGAAAGTCAACCATCACTGCAGCCCTCCACCAGTCGGGGCTTTATGGCAGAGTGGCCCGACAGAAGCCTCTCCTCAGTGCAAGACACATGAAAGCCCGCATGGAGTTTGCTAAAAAACACCAAGGACTCCAAGATGGTGAGAAATAAGATACTCTGGTCTGATGAGACCAAGATAGAATTTTTGGCCTTAATTCTACGCGGTATGTGTAGAGAAAACCAGGCACTGCTCATCACCTGTCCAATTAACAGTCCCAACAGTGAAGCCTGGTGGTGGCAGCATCATGCTGTGGGGGTGTTTTTCAGCTGCAGGGACATGACGACTTGTTGCAATCGAGGGAAAGATGAATACAAGCCAAGTACAGGGATATTCTGGACGAAAACCTTCTCCAGAGTCCTCAGACTGGGCCGAAGGTTTACCTTCCAACAAGACAATGACCTAAGCACACAGCTAAAATAACGAAAAAGTGGCTTCACAACAACTCTGTGACCATTCTTGAATGACCCAGCCAGAGCCATGACTTAAACCCAATTGAGCATCTCTGGAGAGACCTAAAAATTGCTGTCCACCAACGTTTACCATCCAACCTGACAGAATGGGAGAGGATCTGCAAGGAGGAATGGCAGAGGATCCCCAAATACAGGTGTGAAAAACTTGTTGCATCTTTCCCAAAAAGACTCATGGCTGTATTAGATCAAAAGGGTGCTTCTACTAAATACTGAGCAAAGGGTCTGAATACTTAGGACCATGTGATATTTCAGTTTTTCTTTTTAATAAATCAGCAAAAATGTCAACCATTTCTGTGTTTTTCTGTCAATATGGGTGCTGTGTGTACATTAATGAGTGAGAAAAAAAATTAACTTAAATGATTTTAGCAAGATGGCTGCAATCTAACAAAGAGTGAAAAATTTTTAAGGGGGTCTGAATACTTTCTGTACCCCACTGATATATATATATATATATATATATATATAATTTTTTTTTTTTTTTTTTTTTTTTATTAATTTTGGAGAGGACAAGGTCCGTAGTTGCCAGAAACACCCATTATATTATATAATTTTTGCTTGGTTTTTTCCCAAGTTTTGGGGCACTCATCAAGCACCAAAACGATAGAAGAGGGGGGGGGGGGGGGGGGGGGGGGGGGGGGGGGGGGGGTGGGGGGGGGGGACCGCTCCGTCTAGCTCACGTTGTTGTGGAATTTCCGCACAAAGAGAGTGCAGGCTCCTTTAAAGCCACCGCTACACAGCCAGAGAGGCAAGAAAGAAAAGGCCGGACCACAATGGACCTGACCCCTGCACCTTGAACATAGGCGTAATTTACAGGTGGGACGGATGGCACATGTCCCCACCCATTTTTGCCAGGGTCGATATTGTCCCCATTACTTTTTGGGAAACATCTTGTGGCACGGATGTACCTAATGCAGATGAATCATATCTAGCTGACTTTCATTTCTGTTAAATAAGATGCAATCTGGCACTGTTGTTTTTGAAATTAATGTTCGTTGCTGATGTTATTATGGAACGTTCCCTTGTGGCTCATGTCTTCACACACAATCTATCACTTAATGATGTTGCTGAGACCTTCGATTTGTTCCAGTTAAAACACAAAACAAAATATACACAAAAGTGTCCCTGCTCTTGATATACTGATGAACATCTTTGATTTTAATTAGAAAAAAATACAAATGTCTACTGCGCATCTATGTATTTATTCACTGATGTGAAGAATCTCAGGCCTAATAATACATTGCATTATAGTACATATAAGAATGAAACTATCAAGTTAAACATGAGTTCTATGTCGATACATAAAACTCAGTGTAGCATTGTATTAGCGACCCCACACACACACAGACTCCTGTCCCACCCACTTTTTAAAACAAAGTTACACCACTGACCATAAAGGCTATGGCCCAGGCAATCAGCTATGCAATGGTCAATGGTGCTGGAGCACCACCTCTGTCTGACTCTCAAGGACGCAGACAAGGCAGCCTTACTTGACTCCCCTTTATCCCGCATAGCATTAAGTTTAACGCAGTGCTCAATCCTGTTATCTCAGGGAACCGAGGTTACATCTGTAACCAAGGCATTTTGTGTGTGTGTGTGTCTGTGAAGTATATAGTGAAAATGGGGGAGAAATCATGTAGATCGACTTACTGCATGCTTAATATACATTTACACCATATAATAATATTTATAACTGCCACAAAAAACTATGCTTTCTGCGCCTCATTGATAATGAACTAGACACTTGCGTCTTCCACATCCTGTGCTTTTGTGAAATAAGGCTGATGTTCAGACTGCAGGCAAATCAGATTATTTCTCGATTCAGACCTTTTCAGGCAAACTGTCCACAATGTTAACGGCAAGTGCTCCAATCAGATTAGTCTGTCCAGGCATAACCAGTCTATCTGCATGGGTCACTTTTGTGCCACGTATGTAACGAGGCTTTCAAAACAGATGCAGGAAAACTCATAATCTTGCTGTCCAAATAAGCATCCTGTCGAGTCACAGTGCAGAATTTCTCCATCACACAAGAAAAACTCAGTGAACTACTAGGCACAAGGATCCTTATGTATTAAAAATATTTAACTGATAAAAGATAGCAATGATGAAGATAAAACCAAGGTTTAAACACACACACAGAAGCCTACATGAAGACGTCCAGGGATCGGTCACAGAAGACATTTAGGGGACGTTTTTTTTTGTTAGATGGGCACATACATACTAGGGTTGCCAACTGTTCCGTATATATGGAATATGGAATCGTCCCATATTTAAGGTATCAAAGAAGCATTCTGTATGAAAGCAATACAGAACACAGTTTATCCCGCATTCGTAGGCATAGGCAAACGTCGTATGATCACCAGACCATACGAATAACAAATCCTCGATTGATAATTAATCATTCTTTTCGGACAAATCATTGTTTTATTTGCGAATGTAGCCATTTGAGCGAGGCTTTAAGACTTTGCAGAATTCTCTGCCGCCTGGTCGCCCCCGCTTCACAGCGAACGGAACTCACGCTAACTGCAATTCCGTCCACTTTATGATTATTGATCGTGAGCCCAACATCCAGCAAGGCAAGAAAACATGCAATCTAGCTGAGGAAAGACATCTTTCACAATTCTATAGTGGAACTATTTACTCAGGCCAATGGTTTGTGTGTAATGTGACATTTTTTTGTATGACATTCAATTTATTTTTAGAATAATTGTACATAAATGGGTTAAGCAAATCAAATGTGATTATTTCTGAGAACCTTTTATACACATTTAACTGCAGACATGGAACTATGTGGTACAGTACAAATATTTTGAGTGTCCCTTATTTTCCGAGGAAGAATCATAATTATCCCTTATTTTCCTTTTCTGAAGTTGCCAACCCTAGCACATACTGAGCATTGTTACCGGACTGTATTTGTACTACACTAATGTGTTTGAATCAATTCAATTAAATTTATATAGCACTAAACATCAACACAGTCATTGAGAACCATCATATCATGGATCTCCAATCCTACAATAAGACCTTCCAGATCAATAAAGGCCCATTAGAGTGATTGCTGTGAATTCAGAAATCTGTTCGAGCGAAGCGTTTGTTCCCATTTGTCTGTTCTGCAGACTGCTTTCCCCAGCTTTAAAGATTAACATACTTGATTTCAAGTAAACTGAAATTAAATAAATGCAGGGATTGTTCTTGCTTACCTGCTTTTATTCTGAAGTCCTGAAGAACGTCTGAGCTGTAGCTTGGTTCTGATGTCTCCTGGATGACTTTCTCGAGACCTTAAATACATTGCTGATGTTATTGATTTTTGTGTTTACTGCCAAGCTTCGATCTTCCACGTGACATTTTCAGTATCACTCTCAGTATTACTTTCAATATGATGAACAAACAGTGGCCTGCATGACATAGCAGAGTACAGTGATGAAGTAAGGGATTCTTGAATTAATGTAGCCCAATATAGAGTCTGTCTGCAGACTTTCAGTCACCTGCACAGTGACTCGTGTCTGATTTAAAATTACTTTTAAAATGACTATAAATCATTGATAAACAGTTATAACTTAGCTGTTTTTTAAACTCACAGGTTATTATTTCACTCAAGTCCAGCTTACTAAGTCTATTTTTGCTGAGTCGTGAAATAAATATTATAGTGAGACTGAAGAGTGTTGTATTTGTGGTTTTCTCATTAATATCTCATGATTCATGTCACTTTTCTTACTATGTTGCTTACCAGAAGCTTCTCTGTGTCTTAACCATTATACTTGTAACGGGGCTGACGAGACGTGAGATGTGTGGATCCATCTGCAAGCTTTTATTAAAGAGACATGGTATAACAGGCAGGGTCGAACAATGGCAAACGGGTATATGGCGGGCAAAACACAAGATTAGTCCCAGGGCTAGCGTAGGTCACCGATCGGCAGACAGAATCACAGGGGCGAGATGAGAGGGAAAAATCCAGGAAAACAGGCAAAGATCAGAAACCGTGAAAACGGGCAAGGCAAGGCAAAACAAGGAAAACACAGAGACTCGGAATGGGCTACAGGCTAAACAATACTCAGCAGAGAATGGTGGTTTGAGTGGGTGTTATATAGTGAGTGAGGTGATAAGAAACAGCTGTGTGCAATGAGTGCAATCAGTGCAGTGTGCAAATCGTGCAATGAATGATAGGATATGTAGTCCGGGGTGCTATGCAACAGTTTGTGTTGTGTGAGAGTCAATGTAAAGGAAAGGGTAATCTCTGGTGGTGAATAAACGGAAGTCCATGGACCGAATTCGTGACAATACTCTTCCAAAGGTGCCTATCCACAGCAATGTATAAAAACTGATGTCTTGTTTATCAAGATTAACTTATCAAGCTTTATTTTGGGGGGGAAATGTTTTTAGTGTTTACTAATATAGTGCGTCAATAATCAAATACATTTCACCACAAAACTTCTTTCTTCTGTGTGTGCATTAATAATTAATAAGTAATTCAGGTGTGTCCACTTTACAATTAAGTACACTTTTACACTAAGTGCAAATAGCCCACCTTGTTGGCAAACGTGAGGTTGGGCAGGTCGACATTAGCTGAACAGTTTGCATAGATGGTAAAGCGCGTAACGGTAACTTTTTGACGCGATCGACCCGAGTTCGAATCCGCCTTTAGCTGAACTCGTTCTTCTCCCTTTTCCATCACATCAGATCGGAAAGACATTTATTTTCAATAGAATTAAGGAAATAAATGAAAAGTGGCTCACGGGAGTTGATCGTTTAGGTGTAGGTGTAGGGAGGGCTTTATTGTCCCAAGGTGGCATCCATTTAATAATTTTAATAAGAAAGATCCTTTACACTCAATACATTGCATACTGTTTTATAATGTACTACAGTACTGAGGTGCAAATATCTGCCACTTGCACTTAGTAGTACAGCATCTAACTAATATTATTGCAAAGAAAATACTGCTATTTTCACTTAGTGTAAATAGAATCCATTGCTATTTGCACTTAGTGTACATCATATTAAGTTAAAACATTATAATCATTCAAAATTAGCCCCCTCATTTGGGTACTTGGTTCACTCGCGCTCACAGTATCAGCACCGAATCAATTGTCCGAAAAAAGCTGTTCTGTTCAGTCAGTGCTAGGTATCTCCAACTCATCAGTTCTTTGTATTGAACGTGTCCGAAAGAAACCATTGTCGGTTCAGTGCACTGGTGATTTGAGAACTGTGTACGGTTGGTACACGCATGCTCAGTATCACGGGTTATTCCTGGGTCAGAAAAGGTCTTCAGTGGTGGCTGACTGTCATCCACACAGTGAAAAGTACCCTACCAGGGGCCGTAGCTGGGGTTTGCGGGGCCCCGGTGCAGGTTGTACCTGTGGGCCCTGTTTGAAACTGTGCAAATAGCACAAATAAATAAATAGAACAAATATACAAATTAAACAATGTTTAAGATTTTTCAAGTTTGTAGGTGTCCAGGTATAGAAACCAAATAATCAAATGTAAAATAGCATTACATAGTCCTCACTGTATAAATTAAATATAGATTCATTCTTGTTAAAACTACAAAGTAATTCAGTAAAGACAGTATCAGTGCTGGCTAGACTTGTGTTAGTAATGTACTAGCATCCCGACAGAATGGACATCACTTTAACACCTTGTGTACATTCATAACCTCGCGTGCTTATCTTTAGTCTTACAGTACAGACAGCTCACAACACGTTTTATTGTTGGTTGTACAAGAGCAAGAGTTAAAACTTAATTTGATGTTCAAGGGCTGTGAGACGTGGTTCTCTGCAAGTACGCTGTATGCACAGAACACAGCATGCAGTTGCTGAATTAAGCTTTTCGCATCGTTTTGTGTTTTTATGTTTAAACTGGCTAGGTGTTTTTGTTCGTTCAGGCGTGAGAAGGGAATTCTTGGACAACCAGAGGCTGCAGTTTCTAGGACCCTATAGTTTTTTAAAAACTTTTTTTTATGTATTTGTGTATGTACGTATTAGTGGCTCATGCTATTTTACAGCACTTACTATTCAATTCTGTATATTATAATTTTTATGGAAATATGGAGTTGGATTTTGGACCCGTATCTGGGTCCGCAGAGTTTAAGTGACATGTTCACATTAATTAGTGTCCTAGCAAACTCCTAACCCTAAAATACCTGTGATAATCCTCTTGAAATATGTACCACTTTATATTAATCTATATAATATATATTCGGTTTTTTTTTAAATTCATTTCTTGGCATAAGGACTTTTGTTTTTGTGAGACTTCAGTCATTAGCCCACTTCAGTGCAGGGCAAGTAAAGTATGAGGTTGACACACATAAAGTGCATAAACGGTGAACTACTAATTGTGATACAAATCGTATTTATAGTATTTGTAAAATAATTTGAATACAGATACCAATTTACAACATCCAGGAGCACAATGAACTGTTTTGCACAGCTAAATAGGCTAAATGGAGATTGCTGACACCCCCTCGAAGACTCAAGTTCACGCCAGCTCTTACATCAAAAATAAGATGGAAAGATAAAAAAAATTAATAGTTTCCATGGATCTAGTCATTGCATCTGTTTGTTTGATGTTTGAATCAGGTCTCCTCTGTTGGAATAGAATTGGCTAGATGGCGCTGTCACAAAAAAATAGGGTCCTAGAAACTGCAGCCTTTGGTAGTTCAGGAGGAAAGGAAAGAAAATTATTTGTAAAATGTGTAAAAACATGTTTTATTATGTATAGCGAACAGGGGAGCTCCAGTAAGCACACGTACGTCTCCAAAGTGGATTTACATAAACCGTATAAATCTTATAGACGGTTATTGTCACAGTGTCTGGTTGTGGTGCCCTGGACTGGCCACTTGAGGGCACTCTCCAGTTTTTATGTTATATGTGTTGAACTCCATTTCCGTAGTCCTGCTGTTAATTCGTTGATCAGTAGCCAACTTGTTTATTATTCGATCTGATCACTGTTTATCATTTACTCATTTCCCATCTATATATACCATGTTCACTCTGTCTGTCATTGGTGCTAGATTGTATTTGACTTCTGAGTTCTTTCATGTTCTTCGTGTTATTTGTTCTCTATGTTTTGGATTACCCTTTGCCACGTTTTTGTTCTGTTTTGATCATTTGTTACTTTCATTAAACTGCACTTGGATCTTACCTTGTCTCTCCTGGCATTCCGTGACAGAATATAGCAGCCACTACAAGATCCAGCAGTTTGTTTTTCTTTTTTCCTTTTTTTGAATCATGGACCTTCGGATCGTCCCTCCTGCTACAGGGAAGGAGCGAGTGGCTCGACACTGGGCTCTGATCGCTCTGCGGCAGCAGGGAATGGTGGTTGGTGGTTTTGCCCAGACCTTTTGGATGCTGGCGGTGGGGCTAGATTATAATGAGGCTGCACTTAAGGACCTCCTTAACATCTGTCCGGATAATCCTTTGCCCCAGTGGGAGGTGGATGGACTCGAGATCCTAGACTTCTGGGGCTTCGTCAGATATCTCCAGGGTCGAAGTCAGTGGGCAATACCAGGCCAGTCAGAACCCTTCTGCAGGGATTTTCCCACCACCTCTATACTTCAGACTCCCACTAAGCGGCGGAGGGTGCGAAGGAGGACAGGAAAGCACTCCAGAGCCGTCCAGTCTGGGGAGCTCACAGAGGCCCTCCAGAGCACGCCAGTCCGGGAGCTCAAGGGGACCGTTGCGGAGCAATCGGCTTGTCATTTACAGTGTTGAGGATGATAATAACACTTCTCTGCCTCTTGTTTTCAGGTACTCCTGAGTTACTGAGAGGGTTTTCTGTCCCACCAATGTTGCCTGACAGGATTCTGGCTCCGCCCTGGGTTCTGGTGTGGCAGGAGCCTCACTGGCTCATTCCTCCAGCTGCGTCGTCAGGCTCATAGATGGGGTCCGTATGGTTAGGGCCCTGCTGGTTGTCCTGCCTTCCACACTGCCGGTTCCGCTCGTGGACCCTGGGCTACCACTGGTCCATGAACACCCTTTCTTGGCATGGTCATGAACACGCCATCACTCCCCCTGGTCGGCCTCATTTCACCTCCCTCTGAACTATGTTCCCGGTGGAGCTGTGTCTGGTATCCACCCGTGGGGGGGGGGGTACTGTCACCGTGTCTGGTGTGGTGCCTGATTGGCCACTTGAGGGCGCTCTCCTGGTTTAGTGTTAAACTCCATTTCCCATAGTCCCTTGCTTGTTAGTTCTGTTCTGATCAGTAGCACCTGTTTATTGTTTCCTATCATGATCACCTGTTTATCATTTACTCATTACCCCATCTATATTTAACATGCTCACTCTGTCTGTCTTTGCTGCTAGATTGTGTATTGTCTTCTGAGTTCTTAGTTGTTTCATGTTCATGTTTTCTCTGTGTTGGATAACTTTGCCACGTTTTGATCATTTGTTACTTTCATTAAACTACAATTGGATATCACTTTGTCTCTCCTGGCATTCTGTGACAGTTATTAAGGGCCAGATTTACTAAACGGCAAATTAGCGTTAGAGCACAATTGCAAAAAAGCTCAGATGGGAGGGAAAATTCTGTGTGTGATTTACTGACAATGTGCACATTAAAGAACCGACGCAGCCAGATCATTTCCATAATGACCAGTGCAATCTACCAAGACCAGCGCAAATTACCGCCTGCTTAAAGACATGCTTTTTTTGGGGGGTTAAATAATGGTGCAAATACCAGTAATTTGACGAGCACAAACATTAGTAAATCGTGTTGCGTGATTCATTTGGAATTCTACCTACATTTGCGTCCGAAAGGGAAACTCCTACAAATGCCTATTCAATAAGGCCAGGCACAAAAATGACGGTCCACGCCTTTTCAGCGCTAATTCTTCACTGCGTGTCTTTAGTAAATCCTGACAGTACTATTCTAACGTCAAAAAAGAGTTTGTGCTGGCGCAAGCTGTTAGTAAATCTGGCCCTAAATGTCTATTTAATATGTGACAGATGAGCACATCACATCATGAATCAGACATGAGTGAGTGATGTATGAGTGCTCTTATGTAGTATAATTCACTGTCAACACTGCTTATATTAGATAAATGTAAGTAATGTAAATCCACGTAAAATAACTAAACATAAATTATCTATGTTATTTGTCCATTATTGCTGTTGATGAATTGAGGAATATTTGTGTTGGGCAAAAAGCAAGTTAACACATCAGCAACTACCTCAACATGTAAATACAGTATAGAGCAGCTAAATCACAGAGGTAACTTGAATCTTGTCTTGTCTGGATGTTACAGGGACAGATGAGACTTGAGACAGGGACAGTGTGGATTTCACTCGATATCTGGGTGCGTTTAGACTCTTTGTGGGGAAAGCATTTGGTTTAATCCTACGCTTATATCCATCTCCACCTATAATGGCCCCCTTCAGTCTGACTGCAGCAGTGAGGGTCGTGATGGACGGCAGAGACAGCTGAAGGTGGACACAGTGGTCTTCATCAGAATAAAGCTGCAGAACAGTCTCAGCTGTGTTGAGATGCAGTAGACGTGGCTTCACCGTCTGTAAATACATGATTGTTAGAACAATAAGTTTGAATAAAGCTTTGTTTCATGTGTCCATGACTTGTATTTATTTATTGTCATGGTTACTTTATTTATTCTTTTACTCATTTATTCATGTTTCCTGTTGTTGTCAGTAAATAAAATATAATTGTTTCTTTAACTTATGCATTAATTCATTACTTGACTAAAAATTGAGAAGTATTCACCTTGGCTTCATTTGTTTAGTGTGTAGTCAAAGCTATCGCAAATAACAAAATTTATATTTTCCTTGTTTTACTTTTGTTTTGCTTGTTTAAAAAAATTATATATATTTTCCTTTGTTTTATGTTGTAAAATTATATGACCTATATATATATTCATATTATATACATTATTGGTTAGCATTTATTATTTTCAATGAGAACACTCTTGAAACAGAAAAGCTAGCCAGCTTTCGAGGTAATCTGAATTGTAAATAGTAATACTACAATTTTTCGAGTTGAAATTAACACAGTCTCTCCAAGTGAGATCTTTGAGCAGCTAATCGACGTCTCCTTTGTGCAGGATATTGCAAACGCTGAGGAAAACTGTACTAGGTAGTGTTGTGGAGTTAATGATGCTATGAGGTGTTAGTGCACCTGTTGATCTTATGTTCTTTTTTTATTAATACTGAAGAACTTATAATTACATACAAGCTCAGTGAAAGATGGTTGTATCTTTAACAATGATCATAATGACAAAAAAGCAGAAAACATAAATATAATGGTTTTGCATACATCATAGTATGAGATTATACACAGAAAAAAGGCACAATGACAATTAAATATCAAAATGTTTAATTATACTATTAAATATTTTTGAATAATCATAATATTCATATAATCATAATGCATAAAAACAAATATTTTTTGTTATTTATAAGCCTGAGGGATGAAATAAGAGTTCAATTCAACAAAAAGAGGAAAACAAAGGATATTTCAGCCAGTTTTGCTTGTGGATGAAAAATGTCACACATAAAATAAAGAAATTAACAACATATTCAAGAGATAACGATTTAGGGTTTTCATAATAAAAGATTATATCCTCAAGGATTAAACTGTGGGTCACATTAGTAAGGTTAATAATATAATAATGTAAATCAACCCAAAATGTATTGGTTATACTACAATCACAATAAAAGGGCAGCTGTTTCTTCAACAGGAACACAAAATGAGCAAATTTCATCAACATCAAAATATTAACAGATAGATGAATTAAACCTGTCGCTCATATCTTTTAAGTTGTTGTGCTTGTTGTTAGGTCACATGATAACGTCAACATGGCGAATAATGTCCAGATCACATTAATACTTAAAGGCACAATATGTAAGATTTTTTTATATGATGCGATTTCAAGTTTTCCTTTCTCTTTGGGGTGTTACAAGCTGATTGTGCATAGATAAGATCCCTGAAGTTGCAAACACTAAAGTCTCAAAACCAAAGAGATATTCTTTATAAAAGTTAAGACTCTGCCACGCCCCTCTAAGACGGCTCGTTCTAACACGCCCCCACATACTGTATCTACCTCACTATGTGGGAATATTGCATAATGCCGCCCAAATGTGCACGCAAAGAAAGAAGGCGTGGTTTCAGTAACCGCAGTTAGTGTTGAAGCAGCATGACAGGGAGACGCTGTGTGTTTCTAGGCGAAAGAAAAAACTTTATTTGGCCTTTCGGAAGTAGATGCATTTAGGAATCTTAAGATTACTTACAACAGAACAGCAATGCATTTATGGACGACCGTTTCGTGAACCTAAAAGAGGAGGTAATTCTGACTTTGCTATAACAATCTGGCACTTCTGAATCAGCAACTGTTTTGTTATTAGTTTAAGTACGTGTGTGTGTGTGTGTGTGTGAGAGAGAGAGAGAGAGACAGGGTCACATCACAGTGGAGTCAGCTGTCTTAACCGTGGTTTGTGTACTGCAAACACATACCAGCTTCATCACTGTGTCTGTCACGCGACTCTGTTCCCCTTTCAGGGCTTGAACTGATGGTAACACTAATGACATTATTTACTGTCTTTAAATTTATTTTGAAAGATGAAGCTGGCGATTATGGTAAGGGGCGTTACATTTCGACGAGTGCTTGCGGTATTCGGCCAATCACAACACACTGGATAGCTGGCCAATCAGAGCAGACTGCACTTGTTGGAAGGAGGGACTTTATAGAAAACAAAGCATTTGAGAGAGGCAGGGCATAGAGGAAATACAATAATGTACAGTATTTGAAAAAAAAATAGTTTTTTGAACATTAAAGCATGTCAAAATATTCTGTTACACCAAATACACAAAATAATGATCTTTAAAAAAGCATCATATGACCCCTTAAATATCCAACAACCACTTGAACAGTGTTATATATTTTGCTGACTTGGGTACTTACATTATCCCAAATGTTTCGAAGAATAGTTCAAATTGCTTATTTCTCTGGAGTTAACTAGTGACACGGACCGTGTCCATAGTTTCATTGTGTCGCCTGCCAATGACGTCAAAACCCCTCGATTTCCGTTTTTTTGTAGAAAACATGGAAACACCAAAAACGCTTTAATATGTTGTGCGTTTTGTTAGACCGGTGACGACCGCACAGAGTAGCATTATAACAGAAACGTTTCAAACTATCTAGTAGAAAACAGCACTGCTTTACCCCACATACGCGCTCGACTGTGGCATAATAAAAGCTCCGCTGCTTTCAAGCCGTGTGTCACGCTCGTTCAGCGGCCTCGTTTCGCTTTGACGGCTTTCGCCTCACCCTGCTTCATTCTACTACGTTAATAAATCATTAGCTCATCCATGAAAATTATTTCTGACCGAGTCCCGTCGGATTGCATCAGCTGTGAGGATGAAGAACCACAACTCCCATGATTCCACACTCAGTCACTGCGTCATCTAACTACGCCGTTGTCTCTTTGTTTATTTTGAATATGCGCCCTCTAGCGGCAAAAAGTACATATTGGGCCTTTAACGTAATCAGGCTGTAGAGTATGTGCTCTTTTAGCACTCAATAAGTAAGTACTTATTGAAATTAAGTACCTACTCATTGAGTATGCATTTTCGGACGCAGCCACTTGCCTAAGTTCATGGATCTCTCTCCTAATAAGCTGGCGATCTGAATCAGTTGTGTAAAATAAGGGAGACATACACAATGAGCGGAGCAGGACTGAAAACCATTGTTGTAAAGGAGACATCAAAAACGTGTGCTGAAAAATTGATTTAATGGTGTGTTGGCAGCAAACCATTTCACATAAAGTCTCCCATTTACCAGAATAGGAAAGTGAAAGCGAAAAGCCTGTTGACAGTTAATCAGTTCTTACAAAGCCTTGTATTTACTGGAAAAGAAAACTTAAAGTGAAACCTTCCCAGGTAGTTGGTACCTGCTACAGAAGTACTTTCCATTTGAAGTCATCTAAGTCTCAGAGCTCACATGTCATGCAAACTTTGTTTTGAGACTGTGTAGGCACCTATTGTAATCATTAGTCTTCTTCTTACATTACATTTAGTAGACACTTTTATCCAAAGCGACTTACAAATGAGGATAAAAGCAGTCAAAACTAACAAAAGAGCAACAATATATAAGTGCAAATGACAAGTCTCGGTTATCCTAACGCAGTACACGTAGCAAGGTATATATATATATACACAGTGGGTACGGAAAGTATTCAGACCCCCTTAAATTTTTCACTCTTTGTTATATTGCAGCCATTTGCTAAAATCATTTAAGTTAATTTTATTTCCTCAATGTACACACAGCACCCCATATTGACAGAAAAACACAGAATTGTTGACATTTTTGCAGATTTATTAAAAAAGAAAAACTGAAATATCACATGGTCCTAAGTATTCAGTCCCTTTGCTCAGTATTTAGTAGAAGCACCCTTTTGATCTAATACAGCCATGAGTCTTTTTGGGAAAGATGCAACAAGTTTTTCACACCTGGATTTGGGGATCCTCTGCCAATCCTCCTTGCAGATCCTCTCCAGTTCGGTCAGGTTGGATGGTAAACGTTGGTGGAAAGCCATTTTTAGGTCTCTCCAGATATGCTCAATTGGGTTTAAGTCAGGGCTCTGGCTGGGCCATTCAAGAACAGTCACAGAGTTGTTGTGAAGCCACTCCTTCGTTATTTTATCTGTGTGCTTAGGGTCATTGTCTTGTGGAAGGTAAACCTTCGGGACAGTCTGAGGTCCTGAGCACTTGGAGAAGGTTTTCGTCCAGGATATCACTGTACTTGGCCGCATTCATCTTTCAACCATTGCAACCAGTCGTCCTGTCCCTGCAACTGGAAAACACCCCCACAGCATGATGCTGCCACCACCATGCTTCACTGTTGGGACCTTATTGGACAGGTGATGAGCAGTGCCTGGTTTTCCACACACATACCGCTTAGAATAAGCCGAGAACGTCTCTCTGGTCTAATCAGACCAGAGATCTTATTTCCACCATTCTTCGGAGTCCTTCAGGTGTTTTTTTTTTGCAAAAAGCCATGCGGGCTTTCATGGTCTTGTATGAGGAGAGGCTTCTGTGGGCCACTCGGCCATAAAGCCCCGACTGGTGGAGGGCCTGCAGTGATGGTTGACTTTCTACAACTTTCGCCCATCTCCCGACTGCATCTCTGGAGCTCAGCCACAGTGATCTTTGGGTTCTTATTTACCTCTCTCACCAAGGCTCTTCCCCCCCTGATAGCTCAGTTTGGCCGGACGGCCAGATCTAGGAAGGGTTCTGGTCGTCCCAAAAGTCTTCCATTTAAGGATTATGGAGGCCACGCTCTTAGGAACCTTAAGTGCAGCAGAAAGTTTTTTGAAAACCTTGGCCAGATCTGTCCCTTGCCACAATTCTGTCTCTGAGCTATTCAGGCAGTTCCTTTGACCTCATGATTCTCATTTGCTCTGACATGCACTGTGAGATGTAAGGTCTTATATAGACAGGTGTGTGGCTTTCCTACTCAAGTCCAATCAGTATAATCAAACAAAGCTGGACTCAAATGAACGTGTAGAACCATCTCAAGGATGATCAGAAGAAATGGACAGCACCTGAGTTAATATATGAGTGTCACAGCAAAGGGTCTGATTACTTAGGAACATGTGATATTTCAGTTTTTTTTTTTATAAATCTGCAAAAAAGTCAACAATTCTGTGTTTTTCTGTCAAAATGGGGTGCTGTGGTGTACATTAATGGGAAAAAAAAAATAAATAAATGATTTTAGCAAAGGCTGGCACTATTAACAAAGAGTGAACAAATGTAAGGGGGTCTGAATAATTCCGTACCACTGATTATATAGATATATATATATTATATATAGATTATATATACATACCACACAACACACACACACAGAAAAACAAGTGATAGAATAGAATAAAATAGACAAGAAGTTTTTTTTATAAAAAAAAAAAGAAGATAAATAGATAAAGTAAAATTAAAATAGAATAAAAAGTGTTAGAGTTAGAGGGTCAAATAAAAATGAAAGAAATGTGTTTTTAGCCGATTCTTGAAGAATGCTTATACTGCTCGGACTGAGTTGGGCAGGTCATTACATCAGGAGGGAAAATTTAATTTAAAAGTCTGTGAAAGTGATTTTGTGCCTCTTTGAGATGGCACAATAATACGCTGCTCACTTGCAGAACGCAAGCTTCTAGAGGGTACATAACTCTGAAGTAATGAATTTAGGAAAATGGGTGCAGAGCCAGTGCTGGTTTTGTAAGCAAACATTAATGCCTTGAATTTAATGCGAGCAGATACTGGTAGCCAGCGCAAATTGATGAACAGAGGTGTGACGTGACATGCGTTCTTTTCAGCTCATTAAAGATTAATCTTGCAGTGGCATTTTGGATTAATTATAGAGGTTTAATAGAAGTGGCTGGAAGACCTACCAAGAGAGCATTGCAATAGTCCAGCCTGGAAAGAACAAGAGCTTGAACAAGAAGTTGAAGCATGTTCCGAAAGAAAGGGCCATCTTCTTGATGTTGAATAAAGCAAACCTGCAGGACCGAACAGTTTTAGCAATGTGGCCTGAGAAACTCAGCTGATCATCAATCACAACTCCAAAGTTTCTAACTGTTTTTGAAGGAGTTATGGTTGATAAACCTAACTGGATGGTGAAATTTTGATAAAACGATGGGTTTGATGGAACCACAAACAGTTCTGCCTTGGCAAGGTTGAGTTGAAGGTAATGGTCCGTCATCCAACAAGAAATGTCTGATAGACAAGCTGAGATGCGAGCAGCTATCGTCGGATCATTAGGATGGAATGAGAGGTAGAGTTTGAGTGTCATCAGCATAGCAGTGATAGGAAAATCCATGTTTCTGAATGACAGAACCTAACCTAATCTATGCCATGTAGACAGAGAAGAGAAGCGGTCCAAGAACAGAGCCCTGAGGCACCCCAGTAGCTAGATGTTGCAACTTGGACACCTCACCTCTCCAAGATACCTTGAAGGGCCTATCTGAGAGGTAAGACTCAAAACACTGGCGTGCGGTTCCTGAGATGCCATTTTTGAATAGGATTGACAGGAGAATCTGGTGGTTCACCGTATCAACAGCAGCGGACAGATCCAGCAAAATAAGTATAGAAGATTTGGAAGCCGCTCTTGCCAGTCTTAGGGCTTCAACAACTGAGAGCAAGGCAGTCTCGGTCGAATGTCCACTTCTGAAACCAGACTGGTTGCTGTACTGCTTCTTTCATACCAAGTGAACAATACACAATTCTTGTGTATTGAAATGTACAGAGATTAAAGCAGATATTAAATGTTAATAAAAGAATAAATATTGAGGTAGAAGTCCTTTGTTATTGCACAATCAACCCTGGATCTTATGTGCTGAGATTCTATTTTTATTTTTTTTAGAACAAGTGTGTGGTCTCGCAGTCTGGTTGATTCGTCTAGTGTGCACGTTCAGACGATCATAAGGCTAAAAATAGTTTTAAACTGTCTTCGTGTCTGTGGTATCCCATGGTATTAAAATTAGTTTTTAGACGATTTGAAAATTGTTTAGTGTATCCCAGGCCTTAGTTTTTCCCATTGTCACATGACTGATCTTGATAGATTCCTTGCATCATGCCGAGAACATTGATATCAATCATCCCGTAATTTACGTAAGTAATGATGATTCTGCACAGGAAAACCGTTAATGAACAAAAAATTTCTTATGATTGAAAGACATAGGCTTTGCTAAAGTTTGAGGTGCTGTTCTCTGATGTTTGAGTAAGGTAATCATCCTAACTAGCTTGACAAATGTATATATAGACAGCCGACTCACCTCTGTCCCACGACAGTTTTTCAGCATCCAACTTTTTCAGCTGCCAAAAATGTCTGAACTTGAGCTCTTCCCATTTGATAACGATGCTCCACCGCAAGCCACCGGCTCAAAAGCACCTCTCTCTCAAGCCTCTGGCTCAAAAGCACCTCCTTCTCAAGCCACCGGCTCAAAGGCACCTCCTTCTGCCGGCTCTAAGGTGCAGCCCCAGGCCTCGGTGCGCAGGCAGAGGCCCACAAGACCAGCCACTCGCACACCTAATCCACGAAGACTCCGTTCACCTCCACCATCAAGACAGCCATCGTATTCCCCAACATCGTACTACGCCTCGGGTTTACCATCCACTCCTCCCATTGGGAAATGAACCGTCGCGGGATTGAGACAAGCGCTGTCAAACTCGGAAGTTAAGTTCTCTCAAAAAATGAGTAAAGCCCACCTTTATGATCTTTACGTTTCTCTGGAAAATACTAATTCACCCACCTCCAAAAAGGTAACAAGAGCTCGCAAGAATAAAAGTTCCCGTGTCTCTATCACCTCTTCCTCTTCCAGATCAAGTTCTGGGTCCCCTCGAGCATCGAGATGCAACAGGCCGTCAGCAAGCCCAACAAACTCCCAAACTCTCAAAATTGAGATCCTCAAGCAGGTAGCAGCTAATAACTCCTTCAGCAATGACGATCCTGATGCTATATTCGGTAAGCAAGTGGCAAGTGAGATGCAAGTCATAAAAGATCCAGTTGTAAAAATGCAAGCAAGGTGGTCCATCATGAGGATTCTGTATGATGCTCAAGACAGAAGCATGTCAAACACCCAGCAGATATCAACCTACACCTATCCTGCAACACAGCTAATGTACCACACACCTTATCACTTGCTACACCACATCAACGAACCCTTCCACCTTACCACCTGTCTCCTGTCACTTCCACTGGTCAGCAACCTCCTGGTACATTCTTAGGAATGCTCACTTCAGAGCAGCAGGGTGAAGAGAGTTTGTAAAAATGTTTTGCTGTTGTTTTGGTTGTGAAGTCTCAGTACAATTGGCTGCACTAAAATGTTCTGTTTTTTTGTTTATGATTGCACTCTTCCAATAGATAAAAATAACTGGCATTCTGACATTCTTAAAACATGCTATGGAGCCAAATGTTTTATTATTTTACATTTATTTTCAAGCACTTGATTTGATTTCTGTTACTTGCTTAAGAATCGATAAACAGTAGGTTCCTATATCTTGTTTCTGTTGAGATTAAGTCAACATTTCAGAATTTGCCACAAAATGTATCATTTCACTGAAATATTTCTTGTTTTATGAAAAGACAAATTTATTGAAACATATTTTACAGTTTAAATTTATTTACATTTATTGCATATTGTTTGTGTACAGATGCTCAAAACGATTCAGTGACCCTAGAGCAGGGTTTTCACATGCCCTTGTACATTACAGCATGTATTCCTGCCAACACTCAGACCTTGCTGCTGAAACAAAATAGTCTTTCAGTTTGTCACGCTGCTCCTTTGCTGTTCTGGGGCCATTTCGATCTCTGCTAGCAGGCACCGATGGAAGGGTGGCATCACTGCGCCAGCTTCCAGGAATGATATGGTGGTCTTCATCCTCTGTGTCTACTAAAGCAGCGGGGAGGTAGGTGTCTGTGGCGTGTCAGCCAGGGTTATCATGGACACTGTCATGGATCATGGACAGAGGAATTGTGGTAAGGAAGACTCGCCATCTATTGGCAAGTATGCCAAACGCATTCTCAATAACACATCTAGCTCTTAATAGCCTGTAATTGAAGACACGCTGGTCATGGACAAGATGTCTGAAGGGATATGGTTTCATTAAGTGTTTTTGAAGTGGAAATGCCTCATTTGCAACGAATATGAAGGGCATGACTGTGTCTGTGCCTGGTAAATGTTGGTCTGGTGGAATATTTAAGACGTTTCTGTCCATTGCCTCTTTCAGATCACAGTGGGCATAAACACCCCCATCAGATACTCTGCCCTGGGTACCAATGTGTGCATACAGAAAACGGTACTGGGCATCTACAAGAGCCATCAGGATTAAAGAGAAGCGAGACTTATAATTCCTGAAGGTGCTCCCACTGTTGCTTGGTGGAAGGATTGTGATGTGCTTACCATCTAACGCAATCTGAGTATAGTAATATTCAAGAGCCAAGAGATGAAGATCTTCAGAGCATGCAAAGAGAAGGAAAAGATTAACGATTCCAACTGGAGGGATATTGTATACGCTAGAGCAGGGTTCCTCAAACTCTGTCCTGGAGGGCCGGTGTCCTGCAGAGTTTAGCTCCAACCCTGATCAAACTCGCCTACCTGTGATTTTCTAATGATCCTGAAGACACTGATTAGTATGCTCAGGTGTGTTTGATTAGGGTTAGAGCTAAACTCTGCAGGAGAGTGGATCTCGTGGGCCAGATTTGAGAATCCCTGCGCTAGAGACTTACACCTTCTTACAACGTCATAGGTCATGGAGAGAATAAGTTTCCATCATTCGGTCCAAACATCGCTTAAGCATAACAAACTGTACTTTTTATGTCAAATGAAGGAAATATACTACGTCAATGGAATACGAGTGTCACGAATCCTGTCCATGGACTTCAGTTCGATCGCCACCAGAGGTCACCCTTCCATTACATTGACTCTCACACTACACAGACTTCCACATGTCACCACAGACTACATTTCCCAGCATCCATTGCACTGATGATACGCACAGCTGTAACCAATCTAAGACACTTTATAAGCTATGGACTTCCTCTTTCAAATCGCTGAGTATTGTTTAGCGCAGTGGTCACCAACCTTTTTAGGCCCAAGATCCCTGACCTCGGTTTTATATGAAAAACGAGATCTACCTATTGAAGAACTGATAGAAAAAGACATCCCAGATTGTACTTCAAATTTGAGGCCTTTTACTTAGTATTTTAATTAGTGATGCGCCGATCATAGCTGATCCAGAATTCAGATTGTCTTTCTTTTTTTTTTTTTTTTTAAACTAGCAAATTGACTGATACTGATTTTTAAGCAAATGTACTTATTGTCTATTTGCTTTATAACAAACAAAAACTGACTTTAAACAAAAAATATCTAGCCATTTGAAATTAGAAGCAACCACTGCATTTTAATCACGATCTGCACGGGCAGTTGTTTTTGATTTGATTTAGATTCATTTCAGGATTTAAAACAAAAACAGAATGGTCTGACTTTAGTGTTGTGAAACTATACTACATAAAACATCTGCACGAAACACAGGCAGGTCTGAATGAGATGCACTCTCTGACAGCAGGTGGTGCCTATGAACAGGGTTGCCAGGTTTTCGCAATAAAACTAGTCCAATCGCATTTCGAGGAGGGTTCACATGTAAAAATTGCATTCCGGGGGTAAAATACACGTTTTTCGGTGGGGATCTTCCAGTAAAATTCACATTCCAGGGACTAAATATCACGTTATTGGGGTCCCTTCAACCCGCGGACATGAACAACAACCCGCGGCAACAGTGTTAAGTAGCCCAACTCTGCGGGAAAACCACGGACTTGGCAACACTGCTTATGAACCGACCGCAATATAGCGTTTCCTTGTTTACCGCTGTAAACAAAGCAGAGTTGCGCTTTATATGGAGAATAAAATGCCATTGCCATCGAAACTTTTTTCTGAAGACAGTCGGTTCCCTTCAGTGATACATTAATATAGCCCCAGAAGTGTAATGCATTTTTGTACTTATTTTACTGTTATTTTCGGGATCTACTGGGACAGTGATAAAGATCTACCAATCGGTTCGCGATCGACGGATTAGCGACCACTGGTTTAGCGTATATCACTCTCCTAGCAATAGCTACATTATGGAGCCAGTCTAGTTTTTCCTGTCTTAGGTTGCTTTCACACCTGGCTCGTTGTTTCGGAACCTGGTGCGTTTCCCCCCCTTAGCTTGGTTTGTTTGGGCATATGTGAACACGGCAACCGCGCTCGGATCCGCGCCAAAACAATCGGTCTCGGCTCGATTGAAAACAAACTCTGGAGCGGTTCGGTTGTAGTGAGAAAGCAATCCGATCTAACGGACCAACGAACCAGGCTATAACCCAATGTATGATGGGTAATTACGCAAGTTCCGTGAAAAGCATTAGCTTTGTTGTTTTGCTAATACTTCAAAATGAACCTGTGAATGTCTGTGGGTGAGCACGTCTTCGCCATTCAAAAACAAAGCGCACTTTTTCATTTTATAATGCCGTCTTATTGCTCTTCTTCCTAGTAGGTGCATTTAAAAAATGTTTTCCCGATGAATCCTGGACTCCTGCTCAAAATGATAAATAAATGAATTAAGGACAGCTACAAAAAAACAAAAAGAAAGTGAAATCCCGGAAAAGCAAGCGTGAAACTTTGACCAATGAGAGAAGTTTACTCGCGCGTGACTTGTATTACCAAATTAGGTCCGTTTAGAAACATTGCCGTGTGAAAGCGAACCGCACCAAGAATAAAAAGCAACATTAATTGTAATAATTTTAATCCCTGTTTCGGAACAAAGCAATCGATCTACAGGTGTGAAAGCACCCTTAGTTCCCAGTCTCAGTTCATAGTCTAGTCTAGTCTTGTAATTGCCTGTTACCTCAATCTTTCCTGTGTATCTTGGATTAACCCTTGTCTCGCTGTTCGGACTCTGTTTGCACCTCGCCTGGACTATTGCATGTTTGTGGATTACCCGTTTGCCTCGCCCTCTGGATAACGTTCGCTGTCGGCTGACTCACGCCTGTTTTGGATTATTCTTTTGTCTTGCCCTCGATATACCTGTTTGCCATTGTCAGAACCTTGCCTGTTTTATGACCACGCCTTTGAATAAAAGCTTGCAGATGGAGCCGCACGTCTCGTTCGCCCCGTTGCAATGAGTACAACTGGAATTATGAATATAAATGCATAATATTTGAGTAACGGAGTATAAGAGTAATACATTAATATGAATGTAATGTAATAAAACCATAAAAGAAGAAGTCATAATGAATATACTGTATGAATGAATATGAAAAATAAGAAAACAACCACACTGTAAATGGGCCTACACCATTTTCTTAGAATCTTTTCCCAGGCTACATATCTAAAAATGATTAAATCAAGATTAATTTACAATATCTGCCAATAGGGTAAGAACAATAATTGTCACCTGATGCAGTTTGGTTTCTTTGCCACTGTCGCTTCTGGCTTGTTTAGTTGGGGGCACTTAACATTCAACAATGTTATTGATCTGGCTGCATTTACATTATTATACGAGAACTGAACTGAGCTGGATGATGACATCACCATTTTCTCCAGAGCTGCTGTATAGATTAAATTAACTAAATAAGTGATGTTTTGCAAGTAAATCAACTGACTTAACCCATTTGTGCCCACATTTTTCTGAAAGGTTTCTATGTGAACATGTTCTGCATTTATTTTCCCCAGGTTTTTTCTTTAAAATCGTATCTGATTGTGCAGCAACTATTGTTGCCGGTGGGCAAATATGTTGTATGCATCCCTTCAATGTCAAATTTGAATAGGAGGAGAGCATTTCACATATAACTCAAAATAACTGCTTTCAACAGATCAATCTTTATTCATAAACAAATCTATCATGCATAAAAGTCGAAGAACATTCGATGGAAACCCCAAAAAAGTTGCATCTAGCTTATAATCTCTTGAATATGAAAACACAACAAATCCATTTGTCTTGAAGTGGTGTAACATAGTGCAGAACAAAATGCAGCCATTAAGTTGCCCCAAGATTGTTTATCAAAAGTAAATGAAAATAAATAAATAAATAAAAATAAATGGAATGAAGAAAATATTACATCTATATAATAAAAAAGGTATACCTGAAAGAATATTACACATTTAACTGGTTACCAACATTCTGCAAAATATCATCTTTTGTGCTCAACAGAAAAAAGAAATCTATCGGTGGCAACAGAAGAATGACACAATTTCATTTTTTGGTGACTTTGCCCTTACGTAAGCAGTTGTGTATAAGTAGCACAGGAAGTACTGCAGTGAAGGTACCAAGTAGTTTATAAAATTTACATAAACTATTTCTACATACTTTATGTAATATGGTAAAATATCACTTTTATGAATAGGCAAAATTCTTGATATTCATGAAATTAATGATATTCTTTTTTAAATAATACTGGTATAAAATGTATAGCTTGAATGCACTGAAAGTCGCTTTAGATAAAATTAGTAAGTCGCTTTGGATTTGGTTAGTTCACCCAAAAATGAAAATTAGCTTGTGTATTACTTACCCTCGAAGCATTTTAGATGTATATGACTTTCTTCTTTCAAACGAACCCAGTCAGAGTTATATTAAAAATTGTCCTGGCTATTCCAAGCTATATCATTGCAGTCAGCGGGTGTTGCAGCACAAGTCGTCATATAAAGCGCGCGCATCCATAACAAAACGTGCCTCACACGGCTCCGAGGGGTGAATAAAGGCCTTCTGTAGTGAATTCATGTGTTTTTGTAAGAAAAAGATCCATATTTCAAATGTAATTCAATTCAAGTTTATTTGTATAGCGCTTTTCACAATACAAATCGTTGCAAAGCAACTTTACAGCAAATTAAGTTTCTACAATATTTAGTGGTAGCTTATCAGTTAATGTACATATGGCAGAAATGACCGGAAAAATCAATTTAAGACGTAATAAAAAAGACAATGAACACTATTAACAGCAATTATTATATGATGCAATATGTAGCAATCTTTGGTAGTTCTGTAAGTTGTTTCAGGGTTGGCATCATCTGAGGTCCTCTGAGGAGTTGCATCATCTCTTCTCAGGTGTTCTGGATCCAGACTGAAGCTTGTGTAAATCCTAGTTGGCAAAAAAACAGAGAAACAAATAGAAACATAATTAGCGTAGCACCTGTTCCAACCAAGAATTTTTTTTTTGTTTAACCTAAACTAAAGAATAATAATGTGCATTTGATAAGATATAACTGCAGTACAAGATTATGAGATGCATTATTTGAATGTTTGGCCAAAGAGATGTGTCTTAATCTAGATTTAAACAGAGAGAGTGTGCCTGAACCCCGAATGTTATCAGGAAGGCTATTCCAGAGTTTGGGAGCCAAATGCGAAAAAGCTCTACCTCCTTTAGTGAACTTTGCTATCCTAGGTACTACCAAAAGTCCAGAATTTTGCGACCTTAGGGAGCGTGATGGATTGTAGCGTGGTAGAAGACTAGTTAGGTACGCAGGAGCTAACCCATTAAGGAACTTATAGGCAAGTAATAATATTTTGTAACTGATACGGAACTTAATAGGTAGCCAGTGCAGAGACTGTAAAAATTGGGGTAATATGATCATATTTTCTTGACATGGTAAGGACTCTAGCCGCTGCATTTTGGACCACCGGTAGCTTGTTTATTGAAGATGCAGGACAACCAACTAGAAGTGCATTACAATAGTCCAGTCTAGAGGTCATGAATGCATGAACTAGCTTTTCTGCCTCAGAAACAGGTATCATGTTTCGTAAATTGGCAATGTTTCTAAAATGGAAGAAGGCTGTTTGAAAATCCTATTTCCATTTTACAAAACAAAATCAAAAGTTGCTATCTAATATAACACCCAGATTTTTGACTGTAGAGGAAGTAACAGTACATCCGTCAAGTTGCAAATTGTAATCCAAGAGATTATGTACTGTCTTTTGGTCCAATAAGTAATATCTCTGTCTTATTCTAATTTAATAGGAGAAAATTATTGGTCATCCATTCTTTTACATTTTTAACACACTCCGTTAGCTTAGATAATTTAGAAGTTTCATCTGGTCTTGTTGAGATATATAGTTGAGTATCATCAGCATAACAGTGGAAACTAATCTCGTATTTTCTAATAATATTACCAAGGGGCAACATGTATATCAAAAATAGCAGAGGACCTAGGACAGATCCTTGTGGCATCCATATTTTACTGGTGATAACTGAGAAGACTCCCCATTTAAATGAACAAAATTGTAGCGATCAGACAGGTAGGATCTAAACCACCTTAAAGCATGCCCTTGAATACCTGTATAGTTTTGTAATCGATCTATGAGTATGTCATGATCTATAGTGTCAAACGCAGCACTAAGATCAAGTAAAACTAGCAATGAGATGCAGCCTTGGTCTGACGCAAGAAGTATGTCATTTGTAATTTTAATAAGTGCAGTTTCTGTGCTATAGTGGGGCCTGAAAAATTCTTCATAGAGAATTTTTTTGCAGGAAGGCGCACAATTGAGCAGACATAAAAGGGAATTTTAGACATAACAGGAAGATTTGAAATGGGTCTGTAATTTGGCAGTTCACTAGGATCTAGTTGTGGTTTCTTAATAAGAGGCTTAATAACCACCAGCTTGAATGTTTTTGGGACGTGACCTAAAGACAACGACGAGTTAATAATATTGAGAAGCGGTTCTTCTGCTACAGGTAACAACTCTTTCAGTAATTTAGTGGGTACAGGATCTAACAGGCATGTTGTTGGTTTAGATGCAGTGATAAGTTTATTTAGCTCTTCCAGTCCTATAGTTGTAAAGCACTCCAGTTTATCTTTGGGTGCGATGAATGAAACTGATGTATTAGACACTGTAGAATCTACATTAGTTATTGTATTTCTGATGTTATCTATTTGATCAGTGAAGAAATTCATAAAGTCATTACTATTAAACTGTGAGGGAATATTTAGATCGGGTGGCGTCTGGTTATTTGTTAATCTAGCCACTGTGCTAAATAAAAACCTAGGATTGTTTTGGTTATTTTCTATGAGTTTGTGGATATGCTCGGCCCTGGCAGCTTTTAGAGCCTGTCTATAGCTGGACATACTGTTTTTCCACGCAATTCTAAAAACTTCCAAGTTAGTTTTTCTCCAATTTCGCTCAAGACTACAAGTTTTTTTCTTGAAAGAATGGGTATTACTGTTGTACCATGAATGTACGTTTTTCTCTAAACTTTTTCAATTTTATGGGGGCAACAGCTTCTAATGTATTAGCGAAGATAGTGCCCATGTTGCTAGTCAATTCATCTAGTTCATATGTGTCTATGGGTACACAGAGCAGTTGAGATAAAACAGAGAGGTTATTTGTGAATCTGTCTTTGGTGGCTGGAACAATAGTTCTGCACACGGACGATAACGTGGAGCCATATAGTTAATATTAGTAATACACAGCATGCACGATACAAGGAAATGGTCAGTAACATCATCACTTTGAGGTACGATATCTATATCAGTAAGATCAATTCCATGCGATTATATTTAAATCTAGCGTATGATTAAAACGATGCGTGGGCCCAGTGACGTTTTGCTTGACTCCAAAAGAGTTTATTAGGTCTGTAAACGCAAGTCCTAATGCATCATTTGTATTATCAACGTGAATGTTAAAATCTCAGACAATTAGCGCTTTATCAACAGTAACCAATATGTCTGAGAGGAAATCTGTATACGGCCCTGGTGGTCTATACACAGTAGCCAGAGCAAGAGATACGATAGATTTCTTTTGCATATCTGACAGTGTAACATTAAGCATAAGTATTTCGAATGAGTTAAACCTGTATCCTGTCTTTGAGAATTGAGAATATCACTATATATTGTTGCAACACCGCCGCCACGACCAGTCTGACGGGGCTCATGCTTAAAACAGTAGCTTGGTGGAGTAATCATTAGGTTTTAGCCAGGTTTCAGTCAAGCAGAGTACATCAAAACTATTATCTGTGATCATTTCATTTACAATAACTGCTTTGGGTGCTAGTGATCTAATGTTTAGGAGCCCAAACTTTAAAAATGGCTTTTGTTCATTTATTTTAAATTTTTCTGGTTTAATCACGATCAGATTTTTTTCTAGATCCTGCATTAAATTTATATTTTGACCTCACTATTCGGGGAACAGACACAGTCTTTATAGATTGTACAGCGCAAGTACTTCTATCATTTAAGCAGGTAGAACAAAAGTCATCATGGCAGTTATTTGAGATTTGACTTACTAGTCATATGGTGCGTAGCGTCCTGGAGAAGCCTACGACGCACCCAGAAAAGATTCCAGTTATTAACAAAGAGCAGTTTCTGTTCTTTACACTATGACAATAACCATTAATTTAAAGAAAAAATCTACTGAACCTTTCGTGTCCTTGTTGATATGTGGGAAGCGGACCTGACACTATGATCGTCGTTGTGGGCGATGTGCTGCGCACGGTCTCGATCAGGCTCCTGAAGTTCCCTATTCAGTGTCTCTGTCTGCCGCAGCTTGGTGACGTTAACCCCCGTGTGAAGCACGACCGCTCTGGGGCTCTCGTCGCCCTTCAGGATCGCGGGTATCTGCGCACAAACATCGAGAACACGAGCACCAGGGAAACAGTGAGTGTGCACTTTACCTTCAGCTAACGTAGCACGGGCGTGCCGGACGATGGAGTCTCCGATGATCACAGCGTCGCGTTCCGTCTCGCGGAGGGGAGCGAAGCAGTTCCGGGTGGATATCTCGAAGACCGGAGGTGGAGAGGTCGTCGTCCGGGGCCTGGCTCGCGTCTTCCGTTGCGGGTGCACCCAGGGTCCGTGGTGTCCCAGCGCCGGAGTGAAGGACATCTGGGAAGATTGCGTCCTGGGTGCACGGGGCCTGTGCAAAGAAACACATGGAGTAGAGGTGGTGGGAGAGTTAGCAGCGTGCTGTATACTTACCCCGGACTTGTGAGCGTCAGCCCGGGATGTTTCCAGCTCTCTCCACTCTCTCAGCTGGGTCTACCTCTCCACCAGGTCGCAGATCTGCTTCTCCGCGGCCTCCAGCTCGACCTGCACCGAATACAGCTCGAACGTGTCCTCACCTGCACACAAAGGTAGACACACATCCGCCATTAAAGCAAGTAACAGTGAGTAAAACAATGGAAATTTGTGTGAATAGAGTATTAGTGTAAGCAAGATTAGCGGCAACCACGCTGGCAATGCTAACGGGCTATATGCTAATAGCGGACTCAGAAATCAAAAATAGAACTAGTGATAAGGCGCTCTGTTTTTGTTGTAGAATATGATAGGGGATATATTCACATGTTATAGAAATGAAAATTATGGTGTATAAAATTGATTTTAAGATAAAAAATAGACGATAGAGCTCAAACTCAAAACACATGGCAGCAACAAACAGGAAGTGGCGTTTTTTCAAACATAAAAAACACTTTTCTCTCACTTCTGCCATCTGTCATACGGGCAGCGAGCCGGCGGATGACGTAAGACGTCGGCGTTGCGTGATAGGACGAATGGGAGCAGAGAACAAAACAAAAATGCGGTCACGAATTGAGCAAGTAATCCAAGGCAATTCGCGTTTAGGATTGATGTCTATAAGACACACGAATGTTCGGGCATTGTGATCCGTTCGATCACCTACCAACCTGCGAGAGGTAGGACCGGTTTTTTCACTTTTTGCACTTATAGCAATTTGGACCCTTTCACCTATTTTGCTGCCTTTGGCACTGCCCTTATTCCCTGTAATACCAAACTTCGCTTCCCGAGCACTCAGAGCTATTCTCTATGACCGGCCCGCACGCACTATGCGTATTATCGCCATACGCCATAACGCCTTTCGCGTATGACAGACACCGGAAGTGAGAGAAAAGTGTTTATTACTTTGAAAAATGTATTTTTATGTAAAAATAAAACATGGATGCAATTACCGGAGGCTTTATTCACCCCACCCTCGAGAAATGTGAGGCACGTTAATGAATGCGCATACTTGATTGACGACTTGTGGAAGTTCAACGCAACACCCGCATGATGCATGATAGAGCTTGGAATAGCCAGGACATTATAACTCCGACTGGATTCATCTGAAAGAAGAAAGTCATATACACCTAGGATGCTTCGAGGGTGAGTAAAAAGAAAAAAACCCCCAAAACCAAAGTATTGTCCATTATTTTTTGGGTGAACTAACCCTTTAAGCCGAACAATGACAAAATTGACCTGTTAATTTTCCTGTTACTACAAGCTGCTTTGAAACAATCTGTATTATAAAAAATGATATATAAATAAGGGTGACTTGACTTCAGTTCACTTGATTTGTAATTCAAATGGAAAAGATTATTTTTTACAGTGTTCAAAACAGAACTCACCTTCAGGTAATCATTCTTTAGAACATGATGCAACATCATGCATGTCTCCTTAACATTAACCCCAACAGTACTTCTTCCAACATAGTACTGGAAGCTCAATGAAGAGAAGGACTCTCCTGTCAACATGAAAGAAATATTGTACAATATGTGCATGAATTTATGTTTAAGCTCAATCAGGATTTTTTTTTTTACCAGTGGCTAAGTATCTCAGTGTTATGGACAGTCTATCTCTGCCACTGATTGGCTGTCTCAGTTGGGTACTTTGCTTCGTGATGAATGGAGCCACAAGTTCGAGCAGATGATTAAAGTGTTCCACATACATGTGGAAAAATTGTCGAAATCCACTTTGATCATCCCGTCTAAACAGTACAAAAAAACTACTTTGTGAAGACATGGCTGTGCTTAACATTGCAATACCACGAATATTCAGTTTAACTGTACACACAGGCTAGGCTTACATTTACATTTTACTAAAATTCGAGATATACGCCACACAGATTAATTTTTTGGACATGGTTACTTACAAGGGATTCGAAGAAAAACATCAACTGGATTACAGACTGTGTATTTTAAAGAAACCGACACGCACTGTTTGCTACACAGAAATAGTTTTCATCCGAAGCACACATTTAAAGGCATCTTGAAATCACAGCTACTCAGGTTCCACAGGATTTGTTCACAGGAAGAAGAGTTATTGAAGGTGGTGAAGATCCTGTTTAGGGCCCTGAGATCCAGGGGATACTCGAGATCCTTCCTGGGGAAAGTGCTAAGGTTATTCAGAACATCCAAACAGTAATCCAGTGATGAACGTACAGTCCAGAAATAAAATAATTACCCTTGTGGCCTTTTACTCGACTCAGAGCACACAGCTCAACGGTGCACTAAAACAAAACTTTTATAAATGTTTAGATGGCACACGATACTTACAAAAACATAGGCCTATTGCAGCATATCGTAGAAATAAAAATCTATTAGATACCTTGGTTCTCTTCTAAGTATTATGTGCCATTAAGGTGGGTGAAAAACAGAACTCCAACAGACTTTGTCCCCTCAGACTGCAAATTGTGTGTACCTTATTTATTGTGAAAAGTGCAAGAAACAATATGTGGGCCAGACAAAAAAATGAAAAATCTGATCAAAATGAAATGCGGGTTAGAGTATATCAGCACGCGCATAATATACTCCACAAAATTGAAAAGCACAGATTTGTAGTTTAGCACTTCCTGGCCTGCGGCCTATCCTCTCTTAAAATAACCAGATTACAAGCAATCCTCTCTGGAATTTACAGGATAGACTAAAAAACAGAAAGGCTATGGATCAAAAGATTGGATTCACTTTATCGAAGAGGCCTTATTAGCCACGATTCACTGTCGGGCCAAAAGCGGGTGTGCTAGTGCGTGCCAGGGCCAGTCGCGTTTCCACTGTCACTTCCGGGGCTTGATCGTGCCTCGTCTGGGTTTCCTCTGGGGTTCCTCGGGGCCAACGGCCAGGGTTTTTTGGCCCGATGAAGCCTTGGGACAAAGCGGGCCAACTGGGGCTAGAGGAGTGGTTATGAACAAAGGCGGAGTTTCTCCGTGTCGAGAGAGCATCAGTGCCGCGGATCATTTCATAAAGTTAACAGCTATAACACCAGCATTAAAGACTTTAAAAATAATTTTAGCTCATAACTCACTTTCAGACAGCAGCAAGAGTTTGAAATAACTTCTGTTTGAGATCCGATGTGGATTATGATCACCATACAAGGCAGAAATATTTATAACCGATGCAAAAGACTATGCACGTGAATGTAAGCAAACGTTTTTTATTCTTTTGATCAAAAGATCTAAAAGCTCCCATGCGTTTACCCTCCCATTGACACTCCCCCTGAAAAATGGAGACAGAAGTGATCGAAAGTGGACAAAAGAGACATACAGGAAGTCTATTTGTGATCCGATCAACCAAAACACATTTTAAATCCAGGTGTAAACAAACCCTAATACACTGCTCAGCTATTTTGAACTATATCAGTGGTGCTTCTGTGAACCTCAAGATTGTCTCGTTTCTGCAAGTCTTTCCACAGTGATGGCACAGCAAAGGCTTCTCTCTGGTAACATTTTTTTGGTTTGTGTATTCATGAATATCTCACACTGATAACGTAAAAATACAGTTCTCTCATATGTGCGAACTCATGTGGTATTTAAGTGCTGCT
Source organism: Sinocyclocheilus anophthalmus (assembly GCA_018155175.1). Taxonomy (NCBI): domain Eukaryota; kingdom Metazoa; phylum Chordata; class Actinopteri; order Cypriniformes; family Cyprinidae; genus Sinocyclocheilus; species Sinocyclocheilus anophthalmus. Next base: position 74,897 of record JADLZN010007984.1, read on the forward strand.
TTATATCGGAAACTCTTTCCGCAGTGACCACATGTAAATGGCTTTTCTCCAGTGTGAACTCTCATGTGCCTGTTAAGGGTTCCCTTTCGGTTGAAACATTTTCCACACTGTTGGCAGGTGAAGGCTTCTCTCCAGTGTGAGTTCTTATGTGTCTTCAAAGTGTCGTTTATAATTAAACCTCTTTCAGCACGAGGGCAGGTGTAGGGTGCTCTCCAGAGTGAATCTCATGGGGTCTCAAATGTCGGTTTTTTTTGAGAGAAAACTCTTTCCCACACTAGGGCATGTGTGGGGTTCTGTCTAGAGTATCATGTGGACTTTAAGCTTTTCATGTTGATCAAAACTCTTTCCACACTGATCACATATGTAAGGATTCTCTCCAGTGTGAACTCTCATGTGCCTTTTAAAGGTTCCTTTTTCAATGAAACTTATTCCACACTGTTGGCAGGAGTAAGGCTTCTCTCCAGTGTGAATTTTCTTGTGTCTGTTAAGGCTTCCTTTTCGAGTGAAACTTATTTCACACTGTTGGCAGGTAAAAAGACTCTCTCCAGTGTGAATTTTCATGTGGCAATTAAGATTTCCTTTCCAGTTGAAACCTTTTCCACACTGTTTGCATTTGTAAGGCCTCTCTCCAGTGTGAACACTCATGTGGACTCCAAGGTTTCCAAGCTGAGTGAAACTCCTTCCACACTGTTGGCATGTGTATGGCTTCTCTCCAGTGTGAATTCTCATGTGGACTTTAAGGCTTCCTTTTTGACTGAAATGCTTTCCACACTGTTGGCAGGCATAAGGCTTCTCTCCAGTGTGAACTCTCATGTGGACTCCAAGCTGTCTAGATTGAGTGAAACTCTTTCCACACTGTTGGCAGGTGAAATAACATCTTCTTCCTGTCTTTTGAGCCCTTTTTCTTGAAGAAGTATCTTCAGTTTGTGAACAGCTAAAAGATATTTCTCCATTTATGAAATCGTGATCTTTATCTTTCATTGCATTCAGTACTTCGCTCTCCTCTTTCAGTGCCATCAGGTCTAAGGTGAAAAAAGACAAATAAAAGTTAACCCCAGTTTAAGGACACAAAACAACAGACATTAAAACATTCAAACAGTGTCAAAACTAACATACAACTACATCCTATATCCACTAAGCAAATGTGTTACATGTCCTAAATAAGTGAAGAGTTGATCAGATTACATCTCAAAAACTATCAGGCTGGCATTGAAACGCTCTATTTAAACAAAACAAAACAAAACCCAGGAGATCTAACTAATCAGGGGCCAGGAACTGAAGGTGCATAGGCACCTATTGTAATCATTGGTCTTCTTCCGATCAAACCTATGGCAGCCCACAGAACTGCTTGGAGGAAAGTTGTGAAATCTGGCAGTTAGAGGACAGATAAAGCGCTTTTCCACTGCATGGTACGGCTCGGCTCAGTTTGCGTTTCCACTGCAGTTTAGTACCGCTTTAGAGTGAGGGGGATTATTTACATGTCGTTATAGTTGCACCAAGCTCTCGCTGGATCCGCTCCACTGCTATTAACGAGAGGAACATCCTCGACAGACAACAAAACAGCCATTTTTTAGTTGTTAAAAAAATATGAATAATTCTACATGATAAAAAGAAGGCTTTAAAAAGATCGCATCGGTGATCGGGTCAGCAGATACTGCTTTCTGTGATCGGCCTCAAAAATCCTGATTGGAGCTCCCCTAGTTTACACATCACGTTTTAGTAATAATACGGTTCACTTGGAACCTCACTCGAGGTGGTACTGAAAAAAGTACCAGGTACTGTACCCAGTGGAAAACCTCCCAAAAGTGAACAGTACCTAACCGTGCCAACAATGCCAGTGGAAAGAACAAAAAAAAAAAACCAAAAAAAAAGCGCCAATAGAGGAGTACCAACAGTTCAAATTTTGTGATTTTATCGGATATTATCATGGAAGAAAAACTCGACTTGATGTGCTTAATGGAAATATGGCACAAACAGTCGGAAAGGACTTTTGTTTAACGAACTCCCACTGGCTATGGATTATTTGATTCCCAACAACCTGGTGGAAGGGGTCGCAGATATCATTGTGCTGTATAACCAACAATTCAAAATTAGTCCTGTGGTCATTCCCCATTTTAATTATTTTGAATGTCTTGTTCTGAGTGTCTCTGCACCCATCACTACTGTCATTGTTACAGTCTATAGACCTCCTAAGTAGGCTTGCCGCGATAGACGGTGATACCGGTGTTAAGCCACAACACCAGTTACGTCACTTGCCCACCGCGGCACCGACCCCCACCGCCGTTTTGATTTTTTTATAGTAATAAAAATAACTTAGTTCAGTAAAAGAACAGACACTACAATTAAAAACTGAACGCGGGGGAATCAATGCTCGACAGTGACGGCGCTACACAGGGGCTAGGGGGGGCTATAGTCCCGTCAGAATTTTGAATAGCCCCGGTTTAGCCCTCATTTGCACTAAACCATGGCAACAGACGTATCGTCCTTCTGTAGGCTATATGCAATCCAATACATAGTCACTAAGGTTGTGATGTGGTGTTCATTTTAATGTTTTATTTAAGTGTAAAGTAAGCACAGTTCTGATTATGCATACAAATGTATTGTGTTGCTAATGCTAAACGCATGGGTGCTCTGTCGTGGGCTGTGGCACATCTCACACAGTACCTCGCGTCAGGAACCGCGGTGAGCGCAGTTCCTGCATTAGGCTACCTTAATCCATTACCTAATAATCATGGATGTGAGGTGGCTGTTCGTTTAATGTGTTATTTAAGTGTAAATGATGCAACAGATTATGATGATGCATACAAATGATGTGTGGTATGTAAAGCATGGGTGCGTCAAGTCTGACGTCTTCGTTGATTGTAAAAAGTTTTGTGTTAGTCTGGCACTTGTATTAAGCGGATATCCATTTTGCGGAATTGAGATTCATTGGAAAATAAATTTAAATGACACTCGGGTGAAGTGGTGTGTACCATAGATGCTTTAATTTTTTAAAAAAACGACAATTTCTTTAAGAAGAACTAGACATCCTCAAATATTCTATTATTCTTGCACCCAACAATTGGTTCTAGACCGCCTGAGCACAGGCGGCGCTGCCTGTCAATGCAGGAGTGTCCGAACACCCCGAGTCGCATCACATATCAGATTCATTTCCAGTGAGAAGAGTGAGGTGTGACAGACGAGAAGAGTGAGGTGAGACACACAAGATGATCGCGGATGATTTTGTTTTGAAACGAAATGCAAAAGCGCCTGTTTTTTCCAAAATACTCTGCAGTATTTTGGCTTTTGAAAAGCCTGTTGACTTTTGCCGTTTATCTAAGGTGATTTTGGAAGTTTTTATAAACATTATAAACAACAAACTACAGAGAGAATAAAAGTTATGCCTTCTTTCTTTGCATGAATATTTGGGTGGTGTTATGCATATCTTCCCACATTGTGATGTAGACATGTTGGGGCGTGTTAGAACGAGCCGTTGTAGGAGGGCGTGGTTGACTCTTAACTAATATAAAGCATATCTCTTTGGGTTTGAGACTTTAGACTTTGCACTTTAAAGCATCTTCTTTATGAACCAAGATCGTAACAACACTCAAAGAGAAAGGAACAATTGAAATCGCATCATATGATCCCTTTAAACTGCTTTACATATATCAAGGGAGACACTTTATCATCAATTCATTGGTTTTTTGATAGGGCATTCACCAATAGTTTTCCTCTTCCGATTTAGGACTTTTAATTTTTTTAGCCTTTATTGTGACACATGGAAGATCAGAAGTGACAGGAAGGCAGAAGTGGAAGAGAGAGGGGGGAGAGGGGGGAGATCGAGAAAGGTGCCTCGAGTCAGGATTCGGAACACGGGACCCCCGTAGCAAAACGCGCGTATTCAGCTCGGATGCCACCAAAGCTATCGCGCGGACCATTTATTTTTTTTTTTTTGATGATTCTGAGAGCTCTCAGACCCTCCCATAAAAAGCAAGGATGCTCAGAAACTTAGCAAGGACATCGTGAAAAAACTCCATGTGACATCAGTGGTTTAACTACGAGAATACTTTGTGCGCAAAGAAAACAAAAAACAGCACTTATTCGACCAATTCGTCTCCCGTGTCCTATTGCACCATTTTGGAGAGTGACCTTAAAGGTACACAACGATGCGTTTGTGGCAGCAGCAGCACCGTACGTGGATACGTTGTTTATACTTTGATCCGAACGTAAACCGTGTATCTGCATACATGCGTTGCATTCATTATTTTGTATGCACCAAAACTTTGATTCAAACTAATTGTGAATCATGACTAAAAATCGTGAATTGATTTTTAATCGAATTGTGAACCCAAGAATTGATTTGAATCGTGAGCTACCAAAAGATTCCCACCCCTAGTTCACAGGATAGTTCAGCTTTGAGAATGAAAACCAACCTGTTTGTTTCTCAGTATCTTCATGTTTGACTCTGAATGCTTCTTCAATCTTCAGGTCTTCACTCTCTTCTTTAATAAACTCCATCTTTGTTTGTTCCTCAGTATCTTCATGTTTGACTCTGAACGCTTCTTCAATCTTCAGGTCTTCACTCTCCTCTTTAATAAACACAATCTCTGTTTGTTCCTCAGTATCTTCATCTTTGACTCTGAATGTTTCTTCAATCTTCAGGTCTTCACTCTCTTCTTTAATAAACTCCATCTTTGTTTGTTCCTCAGTATCTTCATGTTTAAATGTTTCTTCAATCTTCACGTCTTCACACTCCTCTTTAATAAACTCCATCTTTGTTGGTTCCTCAGTATCTTCATGTTTGACTCTGAATGTTTCTTCAATCTTCACGTCTTCACTCTCCTCTTTAATAAACACCATCTTTGTTTGCATCTCAGTATCTTCATGTTTGACTCTGAATGCTTCTTCAATCTTCACGTCTTCACTCTCTTCTTTAATAAACTCCATCTTTGTTTGCTCCTCAGTATCTTCATGTTTGACTCTGAATGCTTCTTCAATCACGTCTTCACTCTCCTCTTTAATAAACGCCATCGGTTGTGCTCAGTATCTTCAGTTTGACTCTGATGTTTTCAATCTTTCAGTCTCACTCTCCTCTTTATAAAACTGATTTTTTTTCTTTTTTTTGTTGTTTTTGTGCCTCAGTAGCTTCATGTTGACTCTGAATGTTTCTTCAATCTTCAGGTCTTCACTTTCCTCTTTAATAAACTCTATCTTTGTTTGTTCCTCAGTATCTTCTTGTTTGACTCTGAATGTTTCTTCATTCGTGTCTTCACTCTCCTCTTTAATAATCTCCATCTTTGTGTGTTCCTCAGTATCTTCATGTTTGACTCTGAATGTTTCTTCAATCTTCATGTCTTCACTCTCCTCTTTAATAAACTCCATCTTTATAATAGTGTCATGTGGATCTCAGTGGCTTCAGCAGGAGTTTTTCTGTGTGTGTGAACACTTTTTCCTGTTTAAGGTGAGTATAAATAACAGAAAGAAATATAAATCCAAATGAAATCTGAGTGCATCTCAATCAGCTCCCTAGTTCAGTAGCCAGAGCACTAGTGAGGGAGTCAGAGTGATGGGTAATGAACTTAAATGATCTGATTAGACACACATTTAAAACTTTATTTTACTATTCAGTTTTGACTAACATTAGGGATTTAATGATTAGCCATTTTAATTGATACTATTGATAGTGAAAACACACACAACAACAAAAAAACTCATTTGCAGTTGTTTGTAAAAGTTGTAACTACACGTTTGTGTTTGTTGTTCTTGTTGCATTTACATTGTTTTAAGCAGCAGATGATTCGAATCACTGAATCGTTTTGTGAATCAACCGATTCAATTGACTCGGAGTTTCGAAAGATCCGTTTCTCTCATCACTCATCGCCCGTGACTGAATCCGTGTTCACGATCATCTGAGTCGCTACACACGGCACGAAATCAGACGCACCTTATCTGTTACTAATGTGTGGATGCGCTTTACTCACACTAAATAACATGCATTAATATTAGATCAAATATTACAATGTTGCATTCAATAATTATTAAGTTTACATCGCTTGTAAACCATATAAAATAGACGGAACGCGTTTGTATTCATTTAAACACTTAACCTTTCTTCAGCTCTTCTTCTTCTTTGGTTTTATGGCGGGTAGCACCAATGTTAAGGTACATTATCGCCACCTACTGTATTGGAGTGTGAACCAGAGTTTACCCTTTCATAATAAGAGGACCAAAAAAAATTTAATTAAAATAAATAAATTTACTTCTTTACCTCAAGAAGATTTTCCCACTAAATTCTCTTAATCAACCTTTCTTCAGCTGAAACACAGACGCAGCCTTATGACGTCATGCCACCAGATCAAAATAAAAGTCCTGTCCACGCGCTGCTGCCTGCGTCTACAATCCCGAAAGTGCTTAGATAGTTACATAAAGGAAACACATTCGACTAATAAAACACATGTCAGTGTTTTATTAAATACATATTATAATTTGTAAATGTTTGTAATTTTATATTTATATTTTCCTTATTTGTGCATTATTATATTTTTCCAAATTGATGTATTCATTCATTCACCATAGCGGCGCCCCTGGGTGCAACCAACCATTTGTTTGACCTCCGCAGAAGCGTCCAATTGCACCAAGCAGGAGTGCATGCCCAGTGGCAGGTAAGAGGCCATCCTTTAACTGAGCACATAAAACCCCTTCTACCTTTCCTCGGTTGACATTCACTTCTCGTGATCTCTGCGCTCACTCTCAGCTCAGTTGGGTGTTAAACTGCTCACTTGCCAGACGTGACAGTATCTTTATTCAGCCTCAGGTCAGGTGTTTGCATCCTGAGCTGTCCACACTCTCTCTCGTCTTCAGGCTGCCCACCTATTGTCATTATCTCACCTGCTCGCCTTTCATGGATTTTTCTCCGCTCTGTAAATCTGTTGCTTCTCCCGGGGATAGCTTTTCACTTCTTTTAAATGTTGCAACACTACACATTTTAAAGGTAATTATTTCAATATAGCAAGGTGGCTGTGCCTTAATGCTTGTTTTACTTTACAGTAGCTGGGTTTCCATCACCCTGCTTTTTATGCGCATTTTGAAGTATCAGAATCGAGTGATGGAAACGCCAAATTTCGAATAAAAATCCCTTAATTCGCAAAAAAGTTTTTACGGTCGCTTGAGGTGGTTTTTGACTTGTGCGAAAAAGGGTTAATGCGAATAATGGGATGGAAAAATGCATGTTTGCGCAATAAAAAAATTTTTCCAACAGCGCAACAAAAAAACTCAGTGACTGTGCGCTATGGGGACGGCCAAAAACTGATAAACAGCGGAACGAGCTGTTTTTTTCCCAACAGGCATATGAAATGTTGTTATGGTCATCGGAAGCCCGAGCAAAGTCTGTCATCAAAGTATTTCGTTATACTTGCATCCAAGAATGTTTCAAACGACCTGAATTATTATATTCAGTAGCTTCTCCTATTTTTCTTAGGGTGCTTTCACACCTGTGGATCGATTGCTTTGTTCCGAAACAGGTATTACAATTATTACAATGTTGCTTTTATTCTTGGTGCGGTTCGCTTTCACACGGCAAAGTTTCTAAAATGGACTAAATTTGTTAATACAAGTCACGCGCGAACTGTTCTCTCACTGGTCAAAGTTCCACGGTTCACGGCTGTCATTCGTCAGGATGGAACGACAACAGCTTAGCGGACTTATTGTTTTGTTTTTTGGTGATGTCATTATATTATTTATCACTTTGAGCAGAGTCCAGGAGTCATCGGGAAAAACATTTTTAAAAGACACCACTAGGAAGAAGTATGGAAGCCCTCCCCCCCCCCCCCCCCCCCCCCCCCAAGTTCCGCCACTGAAAACAATAAAAAAAAAGGTAATTACGACTTTTTATCTCGCAATTTTGACTTTTTTTCTCAGAATTGTCAGATATAAACTCACAATTGCGAGTTATAAAGTCAGAAATGCGAGATATAAACTCACAATTCTGAGAAAGAAAAAAAAAAAGTCAGAATTGCGAGATAAAAAGTCGCAATTACCTTTTTTTTTTTTTGTCAGGGGCGAAACGGCTTCCCACAAAGAAAAACAATAAAAGCATTATTAAATGAAAAAGTGCGCTGTGATTTTTGAATGGCAAAGACGTGCTCTCCCACACACATTCACAGGTTCATTTTGAAGTATTAACAAAACAACAAAGCTAATGCTTTTCACAGAACTTACGTAATTACCCATCATACATTGTGTTATAGCCTGGTTCGTTGGTCCGTTAGACGGCATTGCATTCTCACTACAACCGAACCGCTCCAGAGTTCGTTTTCAATCGAGCCGAGACCACCTCGTTCAGGCGATCTCGGACCGATTGTTTTGGCGCTGTTTTGTTTTTGATTGCTGTGTTCACATATGCCCAAACGAGCCAAGCTAAGGGGGGAAACGCGCCAGGTTTTCGAAACAACGGCCAGGTGTGAAAGAACCCCTAAGTGATGTATAGTGCAAGTTTATCAGGAAGTGACGATTTTTTGTTCTCTTTGACTCGTTGGATGGAACGGTGCTTTATTCGAAAATATTTTATGCGATATTCTAGTTTTGCGCATAAGTTAAATTCGCAACTTTGGATGGAAACCCGGCTAGTGAGATATGGATATAATATGGTATAGTGCAGGGGTGGGCAAACTTTTTGACTCAAGGGCCACATCAAGTTTTTCACATCAAGTGAGGGGCTGCATAATATGAGTATGATAAATGAAGCTTTTTTATTATTTTAAATTGACATTCACGTACTACTGTACTGTATGTATACTTGTACCTACATAGCAGTGATTGGGTGTAACATCTTCCCTTTATTTTTTATGAGCAATTTATGACAGATAAGTTGCATTGGTTTACAAGTCGATTGATGTATAAGACACATTTTATTATTTCATTCAGAACTCATGTAAAATAAACAAAACATTAGAAACATGTAGGCTATTTATATTTCCCTCTTTCCACAAAAAAGTTCCGTAAATTAGCAGTGTTCAGAACAGAAAAGGAATGAAAATGTAAGTAAAAGATTAATGCATCACTATAAACATTTATTATAAATCCCAGCCTAAATATTTCAAGTGAAACTAACTGGCGGCGTTGGTTCCTGGAAAATGAGCTAAAACAAAACGAACTTCCCATCTCATAAGGCTGGCTGCACACTAGACGATTTTCAAATCTTAAATGATTTTTAAAAAAAAATAAAACCTTTAAAATGTGTAGTGTTGCAACATTTAAAAGAAGTGAAAAGCTATCCCCGGGAGAAGCAACAGATTTACAGCAAACTGCGTACGCTGTTCTGTGTCAGCCACACTGCACGGATACGCTGTTTTTGCTCAAATCAAAGAGCTAAAAGGCGCGATGACTAAAAAGCATAGCTCAAAGCTATGATTGGATGGTGTCCTGAGTAATTAAACTGGGCTTTTGGACACATCCCAAATGGTGCCTTGACCAATTAGATATTGTCTTTGCTGGGGGTGTTGTATATTTCTCCTCCCAATACATAAATCACACGTTATCTTATCAGTCACATGGTCCAAATTTTCCCGCTCTTGCAGGTATGATTGTTACATAATTCTATAAAAAAAAAAAAAAAAAAACAAGATATGCTCATTCGACAAAGTATTGATTGATAGAAACGTTTAAAGCATGAATTTTCAAACTCATACATAGTAAACACCTATAAACCTATAAATTATTCAATAGTTATTCAAAATGACATACACAATGAGTGATTAGAAAATGAATGTCAAATGTGTGGGTTACATACATGATATGGAGTTATGCAATGGACTGATATTAGTTTATAAGCCTTTTTGAGTTCATTTTGGTGCATCTACATCTGTAAAATACCGTTTCTGTGCCATTCCGTGAACAGCAAGGGAAATGTCTGGGAAGACCGAGGTTAAAAGAGGTCTATAAGAATTTCAGGTTGTTTGGGATCCTTGTTTGGGTGGGGGAAGCCAATCCAAAGAGCTCGTGATGGTGATTACTATCATTGGTTTACATGTGATGGTCACGCTGTGCATCTCTTTGACCATCACTCTTGCTTACTTGCCCCAAAATTGACAATCTCCTCTGAGTTGTCAATAAGTGTTCTTTTGTGTTAATGTTGAAAGCTGTTCTGTGAAAGAGTTGGTTAGGCTTGCTTCAGACTGGCTGGCACTAGGATTTGATTTACGACATCCTGTGTCTTGAGACTTTCTGTGGAATTCAGCTCCTCGTGTTTCAACCATGTTCTTGATCGAATCTTAAATTGTCTGAATCCCTACAACTTTATTTTATATTATTATATTCATATTCTATCTATAGCACACCTGTACATACAATTTATTCTTTTTTTGTGGTTTATATTTATGCATGTGTATTTTATTCCCATCTTATTTGTATTATCTGTGTGTTGTTGTTGTCTCCGTGTACTGGAAGCTTGTGACACTATAACAAATTCCTTGTATGTGCAAACATACTTGGCAATAAAGCTCTTTCTGATTCTGATACCAGGCTTTGATGTTTATTTATCTTTAGATTTATGATTCTTTATCTAATAACTTTGCACAATATAATAGATCCTCAATCTCACACTGGGCTCCATTTTGGCATTAATGTTTATCCATTTTGTGTCTGGATACACCCTGCATTTGAATGCTTCTCCAGTCTGGTCTAAATCGGTCTCCAACAACCTCCTAATATGTGCTTCGGTGATCAATCTAATTACATTGCATTGGGTGTATTTAAACTGGCCTGTTAATGTGATAAAGTGCTTATTAATTCCAGATGTAGGGGAACCACTTAGAACTTAGAATTACAAGATAGGACGGATGAAAAAATATAATGTATGTCTGATTTGTAAAAGGGATGGCTTTCTGAAATATCTAACAGTTTTCTATTAACCATGATTGAACCTGTGATGAAATGATGTGCTGTTTTTGGTGCCTGTTGCTCATGTTGTGTATTGCACCGTATATTTCACTTTTTCACAGGTATTATGGAAAACCCTGTTTTCACCTCGTGCTGCAGGAGCATTGTTGGGTGCAAGCTTTGTGTCAGCTAGTGGAGTGTTTCTCAAACCAGGGGTCCGTGGACCCCTAGTGGTCCTTGATGTAAGGCCAGGGGGTCCATATAAAGTATGAATTTTTGACATGTATATTTTGACATGACATGTTCCCATGAAAGAAAAATCCAATATAGCTGATGATATGGCCAAATACTGGACAAGTCAGCTAACTTGAATTATACTTGACTGCATTTGGTCCTCACAAAGACACACATGATACATAGATGCGTCAATTTTGTTCTGGGGGTCCTTGAGGATGGTTCTGAATTGGACTGGGGTCCTGTACGCCAAAAGGTTGAGATTCACTGAGCTAGTGGATGGTTTACTGCAGCAGTAGTGTTTAAGTTCTACGAAATGAACGGAGCAGTTATCATAATAAATTGCAGTTCTTTTAATTGTGCATGAGTGGCGCGTGTTCACCAGAGTGCCTGAAAAGTGTGCTCAGATTTGCACGAGCAATTCCTATCGCGAAGCTGATGGGCTGATGGAAATTGCCACTTTAAAATGCTATGGACAAAGCGAACAATCTTAAAGAAGGCACATAAACTAAAAACGACTGCTGAACGGAGGAGAAAACATAATATGCAAACAGCACAAACTCAAAAAGTGGTCAGTGGTTTTAAAAAAAGATTTTATCACTTATTTATTGTGTAAAATTTTGTCTAACTTGTTGTAGAATTTATAATAGATAATCTGTTAACATTTAGAAGAAATAATTTTAACTAAAGGTTTGACCATTCAGACAGTCAAAATCCAACATCAGTGTCATCCTTTACAGTCACAGTCCTTTAATGAAATTCACTTTAACCAAGTAAAGCTGAAATTCGATTCATTGCCTTTATGTCCTGTGGAGAAACTGAGATGGAATAAGATGAAAACATTGTCATAAGGATTCAGTTTCAGTTAATACATTAAATGATCAAATCTCTCTGCAGCCACAAATTTAATTTTGTTCCACAAAATCTCTGTGAGTTTGAAATATTCATAAATTCTATCCAGTCCTGTAATTTGGAGATCAAGATACTAAGCTAAGCAGAATGTTATTTTGCTTGGCGATATGTGACGTCACAGGCGCGCCGCGCTCCTGGTCTGTGATTCGGCCGAAGAATGGTGTTGCATTGTAATCATTTAAAGTGTAAATCAAGCCACAACTACTTCAGGGAATGTCTATTCAAGCATGTGAAATGAATTATAAAAGAAGTAACGCTATAATGCTTATTAATCGAAGGGTATTTGTGCGTGTAAGGGCAGAGGACAGAGAAGAAACGTATGCTGAATCAGTTGTATCTGGGAGAAACGGAGCTTTGGAATTCCGAGGTAAATTAACAAGCAGTTCCTTAAAATGATTCAGTGATTCGAGACTGCTGCCGACACCGCTTGCTCAAAATCAAAAAACAGTCAACCGTAATACAAGTCTACAAATCAGGGACCAGATATAATGGATTACAAAATATGAAACCCTTTAGTGTTGTGTCTTTATTTGGTTTTTCCTCATAAGTGATTTGTGAAAGGGACAGTTCACTTAAAATGAAAATTCTGTCGTTTACTCACCCTCAAGTAGTTTCAAACCCATATAAATTTCTTTGTTCTTTCGAACAGAAAGGGAGATATTTTGAAGGTTTGTAACCAGGCTGTTTTGGGGCTCCATTGACTTCCATAGTAGGAGAAAAATATAGGAAGCAATAGGGCCTTTTCCACGCTTTAGTCCAGAACGAAATGTACGTACTAAAGGAATGGGGTGATTTGCCACAAACTATTTTCCCAGTACTATTTTAAGGGTTGCATTCGCACCGACAGTGTGTCTAGGAAGTGACGTAAGCCGGTCGACAGCAACGTCACTTGTTCGCGGCGTTCAACAACAGAAACAAAGAAGAACAACATTACATTATTAGGAGGATGGAGGATGCTGTGATCGGAGCTGTTTTTTTTGTTGTGTCTTGCGGGTTTCACAATAATGGGCATGGATAGTCGACGTATACGTAAAGCGATTGAGAGAACGGAAAGGAGGACTAAGAATCTACAACGACAACTGGCAGTGCTACATTTAATACAAGTGCCTGCACTTCAGCGTCCGCCCATCTATCGCTGTTCTCCATACTTGTGAAATAAGTGGACACAATGTTTACTGAGTGAACGGTTTTCAAAGTCAGGCGGAGTGAGGGTTTTTTTGTTTTGTTGTACAGGCGTTTGGCCAATCAATGTCTACTTCCGTCGGGTGACGACATAAGGGGAGAAGTACCCAGAGTGAGTTGGCGTTAGACCCCGGGCTCTCCGGCAGATATAGAGGAGAAGTAACTGGTGGTAGTTTCGAAGTATGAACGGCGCAGTCCGGCCTAAAGCGGATGCACCCAGGTTCCGGTGTGTAGTATGAAAATGTTGCTTCGGAACTCCTGGAGCGCGGGCTGGCACGAAAGGCAACTAAACGGGACAGTGCAACCACAGAGTAGGAAAATAAAGACACGGTCAGCTTTCCCACATTCTTACGAATATCTCTTGTGTCTGCAGAAACCAAAGAATCATGACAGGTTTGAAATATTGAGGAGCTGAGTAAACCGATGACGAATTTAATTTTTTGGGTGACAGATCTATCCCTTGAAGCCATAACTCGCACTTGACTGAATCCCTCACAAGTGGCTGATACTGAAATAGGGAGATTTATTGGATTTCTTTCTGTTAATTATTTATCTTCAAAACAGGACAAAGTTCCAAACACAGAGAAACTCCTGCTGAAGCAACCGAGATCCATGTGACACTATTATAAAGATGGCGTTTGTTAAAGTGGAGAGTGAAGACGTGAAGATTGAAGGAACATTCAGAGTCAAACATGAAGATACGGAGGAACAAACAAAGATGGTCTTTATTATCAACGCTGAAATCACTCATTTGATCCAGTTATGAAAATGCCAGCTATACCAGAAAAATGTACAGAAGTAGTCTGAAGCAAAATGAGTATTTGTAAAAATGAATTAAAAAACAATGTGAAAACCATACATTGCTATCATATAATTATGCAAAAATATTAACAAATACTTTATTTTAAGTAATGGTTAAAGGGGTCATATGATGCGATTTCAATTTTTCAAATCTTTCTCTTTGGAGTGTTACAAGCTCCCCTGTTTGGCAAGAGATCTGAAGTTGCAAGACTAAGTCGTCAAATCCAACGAGATATCTTTATAAACAGTTAAGAGGCAACCACGCCTTAAAACGGCTCGTTCTAAACGCCCCACAGTCTTACGTCACTATGTGGGAGATGCATAACGCCGCCCAAATGTTCACGCTGAAGAAGAAGGTGCAATGATCGTGCTGTAGTATTGTTGTTTGCTGCGCCGCCATGTCGTGAAGGCGTTGGTTTCGTGGTGAAAGCGAAACTAATTTGTTTGGCTTTCCAAAAATGGACACGGCTAGAAATCAGTGGTTAGGTTGTATTGACAACACTGTTCCAGAACAGTTCAACCCAAATATTCAGATGGGTGCAGCGCATTTTATGGAGGACTGTCTCCTGATCCTGGGAGAGTAGCCTACAATGACGGTGTCTGTTTCTATAAAGTGGGGCAGTTCCAACTTGGCAAGGACAGTCTGGCACTTCTGACTCACAGACTGTAAGTACGTTTTTTATATTTAAAGAATTTGTCACTGATTATTCAAACGCTAGTTTTGAGCAGTGTAAAGTAGCGCTTGTTGTTTGTCATTTCTCCGATCACAAATGCAGACAGGGTTTTATGTTTACGCGGCGCAATATGCAACGCAACACGTAAAAAGACGGTATAAATCATTATAATCAGTAATTATTTCCCCACTGGATGCAACAAATGCCTAGCTTGTAATGGGATACTGGTTTTGTCTCGTTGCTCCGGCCTGACAGGGCATCACAGTATGTTGAGGGGTGTAACATTTACGTCACACGCTTGAGGAATTCGGCCAGAATCACAATGCACTGGGATAGCTGGCCAATCAGCGTACACCCCGCTTTTCAGACCGATGAGCTTTGTAAAAATCGACGCGTTTCAGAAAGGCGGGGCATAGAGGAGAAACAATCATGTACATTATGTGGAAAATAATTAGTTTTTTAACCTTAAACCACATAAACACATTGCATTACACTAAATACACAAAATAATGTCAAAAAAGCAACGATAGACCCCTTTAAACCCGTCTAATTACACAAACATCCAGGTGACCATGGAAACGTTTTCAAGTTTAAGCAGATGAATAAAAGCAGAAGTCTATGCCAGAGTTTAAAATTCAGGAGGTCCACAGCCTGAAAAAAACATCAGTTTCTTAAATCAACTGAAGTTGTGTCAAAGATGTTTAGTTCATCATCTTCTCCTGAAATTCCTGAATTCTAGAACCCCAAATTGCCCTGAGGTGCGTTTCCCAAAAGCAACAATGGTTACAAGTTCTGTCACTACCAATAGAGTTCAGGAACTCGCCATTAATTAGCCAACAATGGTTTTGGGAAACACATGCTTGAGCTTGAGATCAGTGATCTTTTAAAGTGTGAGGATGTCACACCCCTTAGGAGGCAAGAGAGCCAATGAGAAAGTGCACCTCCCAAGGGTAAGTTTACAAACCCTTTGTCTTCAAGCATGGTATTTTGCAAATGTAGTTTAATTGGATGTTGATAAAGAAACTATAAAATATTTTATAATACCAATATGTTTCATTGGCATCACCATATAGTGTTAAACATCTGTTACCGTCAGCTTGTTTCAAACTGCAACAAAATATGTGTCAAACACATCTGTTCAATCAAAACAAACTATTATGCATTATTTTTTAATAAACAAATATAACAATGACCTCAAATAACAAACATAAGTCTAGGGAAAATCATAAGGAAAAAAAAAATTTATATAACAAATCAAAAAAACGATAACAACATCTCGGGAAGTCTGAACAGAATCTCAGGATCTCCATGATGTAAGGGTACAAGAAAAGAGATCAGTAGCTGCGTTTACATGGACCCAACTAATCCGATCGTAATAAGACTAGAAGCACAATCAGAATAAAAATGTTACATGTAAACACGTCAATCGGATTGAATTGGCCAGATCCAACTAAAATTTCGATCGGCTTGTAAGGGGTGGTTTATTCCTTTTGTAATCCGAGCGAGACGACATGTAAACACTTGATCGGATTGAAAACCGAAACTGGAAAGTACTGTGCATGCGCAGTGACGTAGAAATAGCGTAATGACGTATGACGCATGGAACGAGCTGTTCTTCCTGGTGAATAAAGTGTCATAAATCGTGTCCAGTCATTATAAAACTCCCCCTTTCACTCAGCGTCTGTGAAGTGGAGCAAGACAGCAAGTCCCGGTGCAACGGGAGCAGCCAGGGCTCTCCCTGAAGGAGCTGGACAATCTCTGCCAACCACAGCCTCCCCGGCCAACGAGGGGCTATCAGAAGGAGAGATAATCCGTTTTCTCTTACTCTTTCCTGGGTGGGAGAAATTAGACTCAGCGGAGGGAATGCGTAAAGCTAGGAATGCGTAAAGCCAATATATCGACTTATCGCGCAATATATGTACATGACCTCAATCAATTTTGGTGACGCAATATATCGGCCATTATATTTACTTAAATTAATGTCACCATGTTTTTTTACAATCCACTTGCACCTGTGTCTTTTGCAGTTTCTCGTACATAACGTGGTGTAGTCATGAGGTGCTAGTTCAAATAAAAAAAAATGCTTCTACAAAAAAAAAGGTTTTTAATGAGATAGGCTGGTTTAGGGATCGGGCCTTTGTGCCTCGGACACTGACTGCGAAGCATTTGTGAGGAGTTTTTCAGCAATATGTGTGCACCCTTAATTTACAGAGAACAGAAGGTCCGGGAAAAATCTGTAGATGGTAAAATCTTCATACAAGTTCTTTGGTGGCATTTTTCTTGTTCACTGTTACTTGCACTTTTGTTCGAAAATGTGTATGTACTATTTATTAAAGTTTTTTAGGTATTCTAATATTGAACTTAAAATATTAGATAATTAAATTTAAGAGATTAAAGTTTGTTGTCATTTGGAAGTGTGAAGGCCTTCTTGATTATTAGCTGTACATTTATGAGTATACTAGTCAGTGGCATAAAATGGTCTTTAAGCAATATTATTGTCATTTTATCGCAATTATTTCTGGGGCAATATATCGCACAACAAAAAGTTGTATTCGTGACAGACCTATGTAAAGCAACACGATCGGCCACGGGTGCGCCAGCGCATCCACACCCAAAGGCGCATTTTCGTCCCTGAGAGAGAAATACAGTGGACACTTTCAATTTGCCTGCGAGGCGAAGAGATCTACGGCAGCCTTGCTGTACGTCCCCCAAATCTGATCCACCACCTGCTGGTGGAGCACCTATTCTCCGTATAACGGGTTGCCCCTTGACAGGAGATCCGCCCCTACATTCAGGACTCCTGGTACATGAGTTGCGCGCAACGAGCTGAAGTGTGCCGCGCTCCAGACAATCAGTTTGCGCACTAGATTGTGCAATTGTAACAAATGCATTCCCCCTTGGCGATTGATATATGCCACCACCATTGTGTTGTCTGTCCTGACCAGAACATGAAACCCTTCCAAGAATGGGAGAAAATGTTTCAGGGCCAGAAAGACTGCCATTAACTCCAACATATTTATGTGAAGTTTGCAAAGCTGAGGCGTCCAGCGACAGTTTACCGATCAGCCCCCCAGCCCGACAGAGATGCATCCGTTGTCACTACTTTCCTCAGAGACACGCCCCCAAGGGAACCCCTGTCTGGAATAAACAGGGATCTACTCCATGATGAAGAGCCAACACGCACTCCGCGTGTATTCTTACTCTGCGCGCAAGGTGCCGACGAGGACACAGATGTCTCGCTGCTACCCATCACTGGAAGTTTCATTGCCGCAAACGATGCGGGGACCACGAGATAGCGACGAAGCCATCAACCCAAAGGCGGAGCGACAGGTCCCTGAACGAACCTTGCGAAATGGGCCATTGCAAGGATAACAAACGCCATTTTCCTCCTTTACGCTATTTGTAAGCCAGATACTCTATCTCATGGGAGGATATCAGATGGCGTGTGTTAGAGTGATTATGAACCCAAGAAGCATTAGATGAGACTGAGCACTCTGTGTTTCCGTTCGCCGCGCTCCATTGAGTGAGCATTATAGATAATGTCCAGATACGAAGTATTCGGAGGCCCCTGGTATAAGCGTCGATACGCTGTCTCTATGCACCGATGAACACGCAGAGGAGCGAGCTGAGACAAAAGGAAGAGGTAAACAAAGGTACACTTCGCTTGAAAGAAAACTGAGATATTTCTGTGAAGCCGGATAGATGCTAATGAAATAAGCTCCTGGAGATCGAAACGCAGTGAACCAATCCTTCTGCGGATTGGCGCATGAGCGCTGCAACTGTGAGCATCTGGAATTGTACTTATAAGAGGCTTGGTTCTCTAAGAGGGAGGATATTTCTGCTTCTAACACCCGAGCTGAATCCCCATTTGCTACAGATGCTATGACCCTGTTGAAAGGAGGAGGTTTTACAGAAAATGACGCCTGTCCCCTAGCGGCTTACAGCATGAGGACCAACGGATAGCGTGCTGAACAATCGATCCAAGCCTCTTGATTAAAGAAGCCAGAGGGTTCAGTGAACGATCAAGATGGAGTGCTGCGCCAATAGTGGACAGAGAGAAAGAAGAGCGCTGCTCCATGCTTGGGTTTACAGGCATGATGATAATCTGAGAAAATATAACTTCTTTCCGTCCCCGATGCCCAATAAATTTAGCCACAGCGACCTCTCGCCCGCAACTGCAAGAGCCATGGTACGGCCGCAGCTTTGCACCGCGCCACGTGAGGTGCGTAGATTGAGATCTGTTATGTTGCAGATCTCCTCCCAGACCCCTGGGTTTGGATTGCCGGCGTCCAGCTGAGTGCCCAGCTCCTCCAACAACTCAGCTTGATAGGCCGTCAATAATGAAGTGACGTTAAGTGCCCGCACCGCCATTGCTGAGGATTTATACATTTTTTGGTACATGGAAGTGGTCCTTTTTCCCAGGGAAGGGAGGGACTAGCAGATGAGAGAGTGGTTGGCCTGTTTGGATGCAGGTGGTGAGCCACTGACTGTTCGACCGTGGGAGGGTTAGAGAGCCCAAGCCCTTCCATTTCACTCACATCGAGCGACGAGTATCCCTTGACAGGCACACGATGAGAAAAGGGTTTGTCCCACGATCACTTCATCTCTGCTACACACGCCGGCAAAGCAGTTGTTTTGCCTGTGGAAGACGAGAAGGAAGCCTTTTCCCATCATAGATGTCACGTTTAACTCCCGGATCCCCAGGAGTTACGGGCCAAGCTATGCCAAGCTCAGCTGCCGCACGCTTACAAACTTCCACTAGGTCACAATCCACCACCGTCTACGCCACGTCGCTGCTTTGCGCGCTCACGGGCCTGGGCACTTGTGCTGCAGACAGGATAGCGTCATCCTCCTCATCATCCGGCTCCTCTTGGAGGAGGCAAGCTAACATCTCCTCATCCTCCTCCTCATCTCCCTCCACCTCATCGCCTTCCGCAAGCAGCTGCTGGTTGAAAAGCAGCGTAAACTCAGGAGACTCTGAATCCATAATATTCCCCCATGAAGAAAGATTCCGTGGGGGAGAGGGTTGGACCCCCTTTGTCGAAGGAGGGACAGAAGATAGAACCGGATCGTCTTTAAAAGATGCAGCCACCCGAAGCCTTCTTTCCAAGATCCTGGCTGGCATTACATGACAGTGCGCGCAACTCTCCGCATCCGCCAGTGCGGCCTGAGCGTGCTTAACACCCATGCACGCAATACACATCGGATGCGAATCCCTGCCCGAGATCATAAATCCACAAGCTGCCGGACACGAGTGTGAAGGGACATCCTTCCCTTTCTCCACTGCGACCTTGGACCACGACATGGTGAGTTAAATATCTTACGCTGGGCCTTAAATAGCTAGAAAAAACAATCAGTATGCAGTTAAATGTTGGGATCTATACTCGTTATGAGTTCGGCAACGTCTACCTTGACGGTAGTTGTGAACCTGAGAGCAGCGCAGACAGGTGCAATACGGTGGAATAATGTATGTCCGGGGAAGAGAACAAGAATGCCGTTTCGGAGGATACCCTGCATGTATCTATAGACGGAGGGGGGGCTCATTGTCAGAGCTGTGATTGGGTCCGTCCTTCGGACAGAGTGGGTAATTGTTGCTTCCATAGTCGATCCGCTGGGGCAGTTTCAATAGTGAGATAAAGATCGATGTTTGAACGAGAAGCTCCCGTTATTCATGCAGGTTGCGCTGTCAAAAGATTGAAATGATCAGAAGTGTGACATAAAAAGCCATATTCAACCCCGATCACTGTATGTTAGCGTTCATGTAAAACACTATGTGGGATTCGTCACGCAGGAATGATACAGTATTGACCGAATATGAAGACGATTGTTTTTTCTTGGAAAACATATGAAAAAACGCGGTTGTCTTATATTCATGGTCTAGACTTTGACATGTCAATAATACACCCATAACAATAGGTGGCGTCAAATACGCATAAAATGAGTGTGCCATTAAATACGTAATGTAATGCGTGTTGTACAGATTGCGAGTAAAAACAAAAGAAAACCTTACATCTGCATGAGTCGTGACTGTCACGTTAGCCTGATGGGACCAAACTCCCTTTGTGATTTTAAAACGTAAGACTACCCAGATTTGAAGACTACGGTAAGATTTAACTTCTGCTGTTAATAAGATGTTGGTAGGCTACTATAGATGGATAGCCAAATGTCCTAATTCAGATGGGCTACCATTTTTTTTTTTTTTTTAATGGTATATCAAAAAGTATATTTTGATTTTTTTGATTCTGATTCTTTCATACCCGTTGAGTGATTGTTGGTACATATTACCAGTTTTTTCAAAACAAAAATTAAAATAGGAAAAATATTCAATATAATAATAATTGAAGACAAAATATGTTTTACTGAGAAAAAACAAGATTTGGTTTTTAAAAAGCCTTTTTCCAAAAGGTACATCTGGAAAAAGAGGGGTCGTCTTATAATCAGGGCCGCCTTATATTCGGGCCAATACGGTAATTCTGATGGTAGCACATGGATGATAGTGTCCATGTAAACGTACCTAGTGAATGATCACATGTCTGAGTCAAAGAGCCAATCAGAGATCTGTGTAACAGAGAGTGTCCCTTTAAATGAGCACTCGGAGTCCTTATATACTCTACTCCCCTAATTACCAATTAAAAAGGGGGAGGGGAAGTGACTCAAAACTCCCACAATCTACCACCAATACATGAGTAGAATCAGGGTGTAACACCCCCACTCCAAAAGAGGTTCCCTAAAGAAAAACGACAAAGGGAAGAAAAAATTAACGAAACAAACAAAAGAAAAAAAACATAAACATCCCACAAAGACAGAGACATTAAGGCCATTGATACTCATCTCTGCAATCCCGCTCTATTTCACCCTCAGATCTCCTGGGCCCTAGGACATCAGAGAGAGGGAAAGACACCGCAGACACTACACATAAACCTTTACACACGTGAAATATGTGGCAAAGATAATCTGATTGCCAGTGCTCTATGTTTGATCTGTAGGTGGAAAGATTGTAAAATAAGACAACATCTTAGGCTGAAATTCCAAGCGGGAGGTTGGAAATACTGGGGATTTTTATGACCCTTTTGTGAAAGCATGGTAATTTGCATATGGATCTTGAATCAAAATTACTAAAGATTCTCAAGACTCTAATATATTGCCTGTGGCACCCAATCTAATATGAAAACGTTAGATCTCAGACAGACAATCAAAGAGACCCAAACATTGGTATCGGTTGGGGGATCTACTCCCAATTAACACACACACAAAACAGTATACCACTCAAAAGGCAATATACGAGAACAGTACACAATGTCCTGAGGAGATGTTCATTCACAGAAAAGTTTTCCTATGAATTAATTATAGAAGAGTCCATTTTGCTGTGCATTATGTGGGTCTTCTATGGCAAATGTAGGGAGGAGGGAGATAAAGAACTTCAACATCATTAGGTCGACAAGTCTAGCTGGGGCTAGCAAAGGTGTCATGGTTTTGCCTATGGTAACCAGGGTCCGGGGCCTCGGGTATCTTGAATGTTGTTAATCTAATGAATAATTGGATGGCTAAATCAAATGCAAAATAGTGTGTCTGAGATTGGTTAAGAGTCACTGAAACGGATTTGTTGTAATTGGAACAGCTCAACCGGTAAAACAACATCCGTGTCAACAAATTTTATGTCCTGCCTTTTTACAATAGAGGCAACCATCTCTCATCAATGCGTGCATGAGCAAAGCATGTCAGTAGAAGAACTAGAAAACAACAGCTGACGGTACTACATCACTTTGATCTTATTTAAAACACTTACTTAGTGTCTAACATTGTAAGACATAATGGTTAAAGGCGAGTAAATACCCCGATGCGTAAGGGAAAACTTTAGTCCGGCCAGGAGAGCTAGATCTGAAATTACTAACCTAATACATCGCAACAGCCATTCGGTACACAAGTTTAAACGCTCCAAAGACCAACTCCCTGAGCTGTCTTTAGTATTCTTTCCTGAGGTACACCAACGATTCAAACATCGTTCTCTTTTTATTCGGTAATTCAAGATAAGCTGCTTCTTATCGGTTTTATACAAATTCTACATTTATATCCCAGGTAACTAAGCCACATGCTGCAAAATGCAGTTCAACGGTTTTATAATCACTGCTTGATCAACAGTCAGCGATGAAGCACATCCTGGGCTCTCACTGTTAACACACATGAAGCTCAAATAATGTCGTAAACTCTTGGGCCACTTGTGAATCAGCGAAATGAGAAAATATATGTTTGTTCAATGACTTATTTAGAGGAAACTTCTACATCCTTTATGCAAACAGTTTTATCTTCATGTATGTCAGTGTTATCCACAGTAAGCAGCGGGGGTGCGTTTGGGGGATAGTTCACTAACTCGATAACATATATTGCTGTGGGGGAGGAGATATATTTTAAATTTTATGAATATGTCTAATATTTTAACCAGGGATGTCTAATTCGTGCCGGAGGGCCTCACAAACATGAAGAGTTTAGCTTCAACTCTAATTGAGCACACCTCAGTCAAGGTCTTCATTACTTGAAAACTAAAGTTTGGAGCAGGTTGGATCTAAATTCTGCAGGACTGTGACCCTCCACAAGAGCTGAGTTTGAAAATCCTTTTTTTATGTGTAGAAGATTAAATGGCAGATTTGGCTATTGTTGATTATCTTCTACTGTTGCTTTAAGGGGTGTAATTTGTATTTAGCTCTTTATCATCCACAAGATCTTAAAGAGAGTTAGTGAAGACAAAGACAAAGACAGTTTAGAAAACATGATTTTGTAATGGCCAAAAATCAATAGTTGTCACAGAGTGCAAAGACTTTGACACGAAAAAAGGGCTACCAACATACACCAAATAGATGTTCATTTCCCCTGTACAACAATATGAAAGGCTTTTGATCAATGGGGACAAACTGCAAGCCACATGAGAATTATACCGGAGAGAAGACCTTAATACTGCAAACTGTCTGTGGAAATAGTGTTTCCTATAAAGGGAATACTAAAAGGCCTCAGAAGTTCACACGGGAGAGAGAGACTTTCAAATGCCTCCAAGGGAAAAGAATGGCTACACATAAAAACACTCTTTAATGACCACACAAAGAATTCACACTGGAGACGAAGGCGTTCACATGCCAACGCAGTTGGAAGAGTTATGTTTCATTCAAAAAGATACCTTAAAAACCACATGACAATTCACACGGGAGAGACGCCTTTCACATTGCCAGTTGTGGAACAGTTTTACTCAGACAAGGGGCAGACTTAAAAGGCACATGAGGATTCACCACTGGAGAGAAGGCCGCACTGTTTTCAGGTGGAATCAGTGTCACTCAGCAAAGAGCTTAAACAAGCACATGACAATTCACACGGGAGAGAAGCCTTTCACATGCCCTCAGTGTGGAAACAGTTTTACTCAACAAGGAAACTTTAAAAGGCACATGAGGATTCACACTGGAGAGAAGCCGTTCACATGTTTTCAGTGTGGAATCAGTTTCACACAGCAAAGAAGCTTAAACAAGCACATGACAATTCAAACCGGACAAGCCTTCCACCTGCAAACTAGTGGGAAATATAGTTCAATGACAAAGAATCCTCCAACAATGCAATGAGGATGCTACACTGGTGAGAAGCCTTGCACATGCCCTTAGTGTGGAAACTGGTTTACTCAACAAGGAAGCTTTAACAGGCACATGAGGATTCACTCTGGAGAGAAGCATTCAATTCCCACAAAGTGTGTGGAAGAATTTCTCAAAACTAAACCTTATCGCATATCGCATGAACAGTTACACTAATGAGAAGCTGTTTACATTTGATTAGTGTGGAAAAAACTTTAGAAATAAAGTAACCCTTAATAAGCACGAGGCTTCACGCTGGAGAGAGACCTTTCACGTGTCTGTATGGAATGTTTCACAAATCAGAAAGACCTCGAACATCATTTACCAACTCTTTCTGGAAAGCCATTGCCATGCTCCTCAGTGTGACGAGAGGTTTACAAAACGGAGCTATTTCAGAAATGACCTGCACATTCACTCTGGAAGAAGGCGATTTAATTATGATCAGTGTAATAAAAGTTTATTTTGCCATCACACAAATACATCTGAAAAGCATCTGTGAGATCCTATTTGTTCTTTGTGTGGAAAGAGTTTTAAATAGATCTGCAATATAAACTGGCACTAGATCAAAGTATTGATACACAGAAATTTTGGCGACCAAATTAGCAAAAGTCCTT
The DNA here is from genome assembly GCA_018155175.1 of Sinocyclocheilus anophthalmus. Classification (NCBI taxonomy): domain Eukaryota; kingdom Metazoa; phylum Chordata; class Actinopteri; order Cypriniformes; family Cyprinidae; genus Sinocyclocheilus; species Sinocyclocheilus anophthalmus. The sequence goes on from JADLZN010007984.1 coordinate 99,773, forward strand.
TTGGAGGGCTGAAATCATTAACTGAAACCGCAACAATTCATTAGCTATTTGTCGATTAGTCTTGGTTTTGGTGTCATTTTCATGGGCTTTTAGTTTTGTTGTAAGGCTGGGATGATACGCTTATCTCAGAAAACAGTACTATCACAATACTTGGGTGCTGAATTGATTTGTATTCTATCCTATATATGAATTATACAATTATTGCAATATATTGTGATTTTTGTTTGCTTTTTTTAACATTAGACCATGGGGAAAAGTTTAAACTTACAGACCGTTTGTGATGTAAAAGATACGCTTTAATAGGCACAGTTTCCGTGTTACAATGGGGATTAAATCCTGACTGATATTGTTCACAAAAACAAGAAAGGACAATATAGGTTGGAGCTGAACTCTGCAGAACCGTGACCCTCAACAAGCTGAGTTTGATACTCCTTTTTAGACATAAATGGCAAATTTAGGCATTATTGATTTCTGTTCTACTGTTGCTTTTAAATAGCTGTTAACTTGTAGTTGTCTCTTTTCACCCTAGACCTGAAAGAAGAGCGTGAAGAACTAAATAAAATGCAAGACAAGGATCAGTATAAAAAACATAATTTCATGCCCGGACAAAAATCATTTAGTTGCTCACAGACTGCAAAGACTTCTTCACAAAAAAGAGTTCAGAAGGCCAGATCTAGAAGTAATTTCACCTGCCAAGAGTGTGGAAAGAGTTTTGACCATCAAGGAAAACTGAAAGTCCACAAGAGAATTCACACTGGAGAAAAGCCTTACACCTGCCTTCAATGTGGAAAGAGTTTTAATGAACATGGAAACCTTAAAGTCCACATGAGGATTCACACCGAGGAGAAGCCTTATACCTGCCTTCAATGTGGAAAGAGTTTTTCTCATAAAAGCGCTTTGAAATGTCCACATGACAGTTCACACTGGAGAGAAGCCTTACACATGCAAACTGTGTGGAAATAGTTTCCCTAAACAGGGAAACCTTAAAAGGCACATGGTAGTTCACACTGGAGAGAAGCCTTACACCTGCCCTCAGTGTGGAAAGAGTTTTACTCAACAAGGAAACTTTAACAGGCACAAGAGAGTTCACACTGGAGAGAAGCCGTTCACATGTGTTCAGTGTGGAAACAGTTTCACACGACAAACAAGCTTTAACAGGCACCTGAGAATTCACACCAGAGAGAAGCGTTAAACCTGCGAACTGTGTGGAAGAAGTTCACAACAAAACTCAACCTTAGCTATCACATGAACAGTCACACTAGTGAGAAGCTGTTTACATGTGATCAGTGGAAAGAGCTTCAGACATAAAGCGACCCTTAATAATCACGAGGCTTCATGCTGGAGAGAGACCTTTCATGTGTCTTCAGTGAGAAATGTGTTTCATATATCAAAAAGACCTCAAACATCATTGTGGCAAACAGTGCAGGGGCCGAGAGCTGTGGGAACGGAGCGAGTTTCATGGAAGGAGATCCGGAAGGATAGGAGGCGGCGTGATGACAATCCATTGACGAGAGAGGACAGGCCTGGACTTTGTTGTGCTTTATTACGTTTTTATGTGGCGGTCGTCCGTGAGGGGCTGAATCAGACACTGAAGACTTAATCAGAATTGTGTCAAAACAGCGCAAAGAACCAAAACAACCAAAAACGCCCTGAGTCTCACACTGGGCGACCATAAAACTGAGACCTGTCAGTTGGCACCACAAAGCCTGAGCTAACTAGTTACTCCTCTACGGACGACTGAATAAACTAACTCCTAAAAGAACTCCTCCAGCGTTGTCAACTTTATGCAGTTAACCCAAGATAAATGGGTCTGGAGACACGCATTCTGAATCTCACAGGGAAAATTATAAGGCAAAAGTGGGATTTCCCTCACTCTAGATAAAGAGCTAAAGCCAGACTACCTTTGACCGTTTCCTTCCTTGCATGACTGGAATCCGTGTCTCTTACTTTGTCTTTGCCCGCCTCAAACTTTGACCAGCCTGCAGGACTCCACTTCCACCCATAGCCTCAAAAATTGCATACATCGCTAGAAACATGGGATTTCTTACTCTTAAAGCTCATTCTTTCCTCATTTTCTTTCTGCAACTTGGGGGAATGTGTGAGTGTGTGTTTATGTGTTAGATTAGTTAACATCTATTAGAGTTGTTCAGTAGTCTTGTTTATATTTTAAAAAATTATCTTGTGATTTGTGCTTTCAAGTTAATGTTTTAAACTGCCGATCTTGTAACTGTTCTAATAGTGGTTTCACTATAATTTGGATATTACAAGGGTCATATGACGTTGCTAAAAAGAACATTATTTGGTGTAATGAAATGGGGGGGGGGCCAAATGTGTTTATGTGGTTTAAAGTAAAAAAAAAAAACACATTATTTTCCACATACTGTACATTATTGTTTCTCCTCTATGCCCCGCCTTTCTGAAACGTGTTAGAACGAGGCATCTACCACATATTCCACAGATCGATTCAAGTTACGTGCACAAATAAAAGCTTAACAGAGTGTGTTTGTTGAATTTCTGTCTCTGATAAATGAATTACCATTAAACTGTGCAATTTAATACCAATACAAATATCAATATGATGTAATAGAAGAATGTACACATATTAATTGCATATGACAAATATTGCATTTTTCTGAAATAATTTGTATTCTTCATATCTCTGACTGCTTGTATTTATTGATAAAATTGTATAAATGTGAAGTAAAATTGAAAATTGAGGATGCAGTGCATCGTCAATGCATTGTGATATCGAATTGAACCGAATCGATGACATGATAATCGTAACGTAACCGAACCGTGAGACCAGTGTAGGTTCACACCCCTACTTACATCGATGCCGTAGTTTCCAGCGCGACGATACAAAAACATTAAAACCCATTATAACGAGGCATTTGTTGCATCCGTGGGGACATAATTACTGATTATAATGACTTATACTGTCTTTTTACGCGTTGTGTGAAAATGAAAATGTGAGTCAGAAGCGCCAGGCTGTGCTTGCAAAGTTGGAACTGCACCACTTTATAGAAACAGACTCTCACAGGAAACAGTCCTCGTCCGGGATCCCCATTTTATATTTTTGTTTTAGCTCGTTTTACCGCCCTGGATTTTACCCTTGAGTAAGTCTCCACTTTCTTGCTGGTCTGTTACTTGCCTTTATCTTTTGGGTTTTAAAATGTCTGGGGCATTTCTTTCTAGTTTGCTCCCTTCCTACCCAATCGTTTTTCTGGGTGTTTTTTTTTTTTTAGGTGCTCAGGCTAACGTGATCTTTAACATGGTCATGTGGGAGACGGGGCAGAAGGAATGACGCGCTGTTTTTGGCTGAATGTTTTTTCCCTGTTTGCCGTTTTTTTTATGGTGCTCGGCATTTCAGTCTAACTTGTACCTTTTACCGTCATTATATGTTTTCTACAATGGCTCTGTGCTACTCATCTGAGGAGCTTCATCATTTGAACCTGTCATAACCTTTACAAGCAGGAATTTCCAAATCTTGTGTTGCGTTGGGCATTGCTTGTCGTCCATGCTATGTTCATCAAGGCTCACGTCGAACTGTCAGTTTTTCTCACACTTCTGCTGACAACTTCATACCCTCTTTTTGGTCTTCCTCTCGTGCTAGTTCTAGCACTGGAACTGCAGCTAACTTCTGTAACCTAAAACCTTTGGAATATTTTTCAACATGTTCACCATTCACGTTCCAGGAGGGCACGCAGCCCTGCAGAGTTTAGTTCCAACCCTACTCCAACACACACACCATGTAGTTTTCAAATAAGCCTAAATGACATGATGAGCTGGATCAGGTGTGTGTTTAATTAGGGTTGCATCTAAACTCTGCAGGGCTCCGGCCCTCCAGGAACTGAGTTTGACACCCCTGATCTAGACGTTTTGATTCTTCTACTGCTAGGTCTTTCATTTATGTCTATTTATCTTCTCAAGCCCCTAATCTTGGTGAAACTCTTTCCTACTGTGTTCATCCTGATGATCTGGTTGCCCTTTTTGACAGTACCTGCACTGCTACATTAGACTTAATTGCTTCTCTGAGGTTACAAAAATCCAGTGGTGAAAAAAGTGCAGCCCTGGTTAAATGGGCCCACTCACGCGGTCAGACAAGAGTGCAGGCGTGCTGAACGCAGGGTGAGGAAAGACACACTTTATATATCGTACAAAATGTTCAGGGGGTGTCTTGAGCAGTATCAGAATGCTGTTAGGGAGGCACAGTTTAAATAAATGTCTGATTTAATTGCACAAAATTCTAAGGTTCTTTTTAGCACAATTAACCCCCTTATAAATCCCTCTTCTAGTGTTCTACCTGAGGTTTCTACTGACCTGTGTGATCAGTTTTTAACAAATTGTATCTATAAAATTGAGGGTATTCGCTCTAATCCATCTCAGAGGTTTTCATCCCTAGAAATGCCCCCCTGTGACAGTGCGCTCTCACTTTTTCAACCTGTGTTGCCCTCAGAGCTTCATCATATTGTTTCTAGTATGAAATCCTCTGTTTGCCATTGTGATGTTTTGCCTTCACATATTTTTAAAGAGTTTTTTTCAGTTCTAAGTCCAGTTGTGACTGCCATTGTTAATAGTTCATTGGTGAATGGGGTGGTACCTACTAACTTCAGACATGCAGTACAGCCGTTGTTAAAAAAATACTTTTAGATCAGCATGACTTGAATAACTACAGACCCATTTCAAAACTGTCTTTTATTTCCAAAGTTCTAGAGAAAGTTGTTTACTATCAGATCTCTTCAGACCTGAGTGCTTTTAGTATTTTTGACAAATTTCAGTCTTGTTTCAGGGCACTAAATGGTACTGAATCTGCTTTGTTGAAGGTTTTAAATGACATCTTACTCACTCTGGATGCATTTTAGTCTTGCTTGATTTAAGTACAGCATTTGACACTGTAGATCACGATACCCTTATACATAGATTAGAACATGTAGCTGGGCTTCGCGGCCCTGTGCTGGAGTGGTTTGCCTCTTACCTCAAAGGGAGAAAGTTTTCTGTTAAAGTAGGGAATTGTTTTTCTTCCCGTGTTCCAATACATTATGGTGTACCCCAGAGCTCCATTCTGGGTCCTCTTCTGTTTGCACTATATTTACTTCCACGTGGTCAAATAATTCAGAGACACAATTTATCAGACCACTTCAGTGCAGATGACACTCAGCTTTACTTTCCTATCAAAAATAAGTTAAAATTGCTATCTTTGCACCACCAGATTTGACCTCTGACATAGTTGATCAGCTTGGTTCTCTATCTTCAAATGTTCATGACGGTGTCAAAAATCTTGGAGTCATTTTTTATTCCAATTTTAGTTTCAATAAGCAGATTAGTGCTATTGTTAAAAAGTTTCTTTCGGCTAAGATCTTTCGCCAAAATCAAGATGATGCTCTCTAAGAAAGACTTTGAAACTGTTATTCATGCATTTATCACCTCAAAGTTGGATTAATGTAACTCTTTATTACCTGGGTTTGCCTAATTCGTTTGCAGTTGGTTCAAAACACAGCAGCCAGGCTATTGACTGGCACTAAAAAGTGTCAGCACATTACTCTGCTTGCCTCTCTCCACTGGTTACCGGTTAAGTCCCGGATTGATTTTAAAATTTAACTTTTTGTTTATAAAGCTTTTCATGGACTTGCCCCTCAGTATATCAGTGATCTTCTTGTCCCGTACAATGCCTCAAGATCCTTACGTTCTTTCAATCATCTTCTTCTTTCTGTTCCTCGCTCACATTACAAAACTAAAGGTGACCGGGGGCTTTCTCTGTGGCTGCTCCCAGACTCTGGAACAGTCTCCCTCTCAATATTAGACCTTCCTCTTCTGTTACTATTTTTAAATATTCCCTAAAAACGTATCTGTATTCTTTGTTTTAAATGAGGGTGTTTATATTTTTACATTTGTCTCCAAGGTTTTGATCCAGTGTTAATTGTTTTAATTTAGTTTTACTACCTCTGTACAGCACTTTGGTTGCAACTTCTGTTGTTTTGAAATGTGCTTTATTTAACTAAACATGACCTCTTCTATATACCCACAGGTGAATGTGTGTATGGGGTGAACAACCTGCTCACTTCACTACATACACCTAGAAAACATTTTAAAGAAAAAAAATATTTGAACAGTAATTATTTTTGAAATAATTTAAATTATCGTTTAATTTAACCCAGTTGTCAAACAGTCTGATGAAACAAGTTTTCGGTTATATTATCAGTTTACCAGAGTTTGGGAATGCACTTAAGTTATTGATGTTTCTGATTAAAGGGGACACACTGGATGCCCATTTTCCACAAGTTGGTATGATTCTTTAGGGTCTTCATGAAATGTCTGCAGAATACTTTGATTAAAATTCCTTAAAGGTCGTGTAAAACAACACCCTTTTTACCTTGTCAAAAACAGTTCTGTACACAGAGACCCGTTACGGTGCATGTCTCTTTAAATGCTATTGAGCTACTGCTCATCCCAAAACAGCGGACAGCATACAGCTGGCTGAGGACGTAAATACTGGACAGTCGGGTCAGCGGTCATGGGCGTCATGACGTATGACAGTATGACGTCATCTTGCTCAGTCTCAACTATCAAGTCGTTTTGATTTTCTGTTTAGGATTTTGGGGAATTAAAAAAAAATTAGTGAATGGATTTTCATCATTGTAGGGTGGGTGGACACATTGTAGAGTGTCCACTCACTGCTAAAGACAATTTTACATCCAAGTTCAAGTTGAGCTTTATTGTCATTCCGCTACATGTGGGGACATACAATGGAACGAAATGTTGTGCCTCACAGGACCACGGTGCTACATAAATACAGACATACAACAATGAAGTAAAACAGTATAAACATATTTCACAGCTAACCTACTGACAGATTTTGACTATAAATATACTATATATAAATGTTTACCTATACATAAACTAAAATAAAATACAAACTATACGATGCTTTCAACATCATACTGACATGTGCCAAGAAGAACTCTAAGTCAAGCAGATGGCTGGGGAACAGTGCAAGATGATTTTTTAGTGCATGAGCATGTAACATCGTCCTTTTTGGGTTATGTACCCAGTAGTGTGTGTGGGAAGAATCAAACACAGTGCAGGAAGAAGGGGTCGCTCGAGAACGTGAAAAGTGTCTAGTGCGCATAGAGGAGAGTGTGTTACTACAGGTGGTTTGTACAGGCCCACTCACCTGTGTGTAGCGCTCTTCGAATTGCACAAAAAAAAGGAAAGTTTCAGACAGTTTTTCCTGTGATGTGGTAAGGTTGGGGGGTGGAGGAGTTGGGATGGTCCATGTTTCAGGAGGTAGGGGGTTTTGTATGGGGTTTTCAGAGGGGGGGGGGGGGTAATTTAGCTCAGGCTGTCCAAGCCTGGGTAAAACAGCTGGTTTGACATCTGACGGAGCATGCGCTGATGCTCCGGTACCGACTTCCTGATGGTAGGAGCTGGAAGAGACTGTGGGAGGGATGTTGGCTTTGCAGGAGCATCGTGTAAAGAAAATGTCCAGGATGGAGGGTAGAGGGGCACCGATGATCTTTGCAGCTGTGTTCACTGTCCGCTGGAGGGTCTTGCGGTCTGCTGCACTGCAGTTCAATGGTGCCCCTGTAGAATGGGGTGAGGATGGGTGGAGGGAGACTTGCTCTTTTCAGCCGGCGGAGAAAGTGTAGGCGCTGTTGTGCCTTCTTGGAGAGTGACATGGTGTTGGTGGTCCAGGTGAGATCCTCTGTGATGTGCACCCCCACTGTATATTGTCAGTGCTGCTGACTCTCTCCCTCTCCACAGTCGAGCTGTCGATGGTCAGTGGGGGGTGGTCAACGGAGTTTCTCCTGAAGTCCATCACAACCTCCTTTGTCTTCCCCACACAGAGGGACAGGTTGTTAGTGCCACACCATTCAGCCGATGTCCCCTTTAAGAGAAACGGAGCATGTTCTGGTGGTCTCATGGTGGTCTTACACAGTGCCCCATTTTGAGAACATATATATTTGTATTAAATTTATTACATAACATTCACATAGGGAACACATTAATATATAACACTGGTGTTCCAGGTAATAACACGGAAAATGTATGTACATGACAATTATCGTGGGGCAAAATATTTATTTGATCCTCTGCTGATTATGTAAGTTTGTCCACTTACAAAGAAATTGTAATTTTTCTGTCCTGTCGTTTTTATGTAGTTGACTTGTACCGATGATACGAATATTCAACCAAAAATCCAGAAAAAAACATGATAATAAAGGTAAACTTTGACTTACCCTTTAATTTAGTGAATATGTTTGAGCACTGTTGGGCTAGTTCCGGAACTGTAAGAATACCAAATCACTAATCAATTGGCCCCTCGGTCTCGTAGCTCCGTGCAAGATCTCGCCTCGTGGGGTAAGGATGATTATGAGTCGTAAAGTTATGTTTTTTGAGCAAAATATTTCAGGATTTCTCTCCATATAATGGACTTCTATGATGCCCCTGAGTTTGAACTTCCAAAATGCAGTTCAAATGCAGCTTCAGAGGGCTCTAAACGACCCCAGCCGAGGAAAAAGGGTCTTATCTAGTGAAACGATCGGTCATTTTCTAAAAAAATTTATATACTTTTTAACCTCAAACTCTCATCTTGTCTAGCTCTGCGTGAACTCTGTTTTTTCTTTCCCGGTTCATGACAGTTAGGGTATGTCGAAAAACTCCTCTCATTTTCGCCTAAATTGTCGTACAACACTGTTTTGCCCTGTTTTTTATTATTATTAAATTATTATTTTTTTTTGTAAAGGGCATTTGACTTTCTATGCATGTTCGCTTTGTAAACACACTGGTTTGGTACTTTTCTGCAGCGATTAGGACGATTTTTGAAGAAGCACATAAGGCAATGGAGTGGCCTAGCCATGTGTTCACCAGATCGTCCGTCCTACAGAAAATCTGTGGGGGGAGCTGGCAAACTCGATTGCCAAAAACCGCCAATAAAACCTTAAGGAATTTGGGAGAGGATCTTAAAGCGGAGTGGATCAAAATCGCCTCCTGAGATGTGGGCAACCTGGTGACCAACCTACAAGAAATGTCGTAACCGTCTGGGCTTGCCAACAAGGGTTTCTACACCAAGTACCAAGTCATGTTTTGCTTGGGGATCAAATACTTATTATATAAAGGTTAGAAATTTATTTGCATTTCAGTGAGTGAAATGTGTTTTTTTCTGGATTTTTTGGTTGGTATTCTGTCTCTATACATTAAATTAAACCTGCCAGAAAAATTACAGACCCTTAATTTCTTTGCAAGTGGGCAAACTTACAAAATCAGCAGGAGATCAAATAAATATTTCCCCCATTGTGTGTTTAAATATAGGCAATATGTATGCCCTATGTAGGCTATTAAAAACTATATAAACAATGCTGTAAACTATATAAATAAAGGAAGTTATCATGCAAATCAGTGGTTGCGTGGAGTATTTTATACAACTTTATACATGAATTAATGTTTACAGATTAATTTAAATCCTCTAAAGTAAAAGATAAGATAATATTATAGTAATGAATCAATCCATTATGCTGGGTTAAATAAACAACCCAATTTGCTGGGTAAAATTAGCCCAAAATGTATTCTGTCCTATATTTACCCAGGCCTTGGGTTAAAAATAACCTAAATTGGGTTGTTTTTAACCCAGTGTATTTTTAGAGTGTAGTTATTCATAATGGAATTAATCTTGGATTAAATACAGGCACGCTGTACGGTGGCCATGCCGGTAAAAAGCACGTTCTGGTTGGCCACCTACTGTACAACTAAAGTTGTAATAAATAAGTGTCTCTCGTCTCGTTCGCCCGGTTACACAGGTGAGTCTGTATGTCACATATTAGGCAAAAATTGACTGTTACACTGCTTATAGCTGGGGGTTTTTTTAACTGTATTAAATTATCACTTTTTATACAAGTTACTCTTTTTCTAACTTTTATAACTGAAGTCTATGAGCAAAATGATGAGTGCAGTACTTGGATTGATTATGCAAATATCCATTTGAGCTCATTAATGACTGAGCAATGTGTCTGTAATAGCTGGAATTACCCTCTTCAGTTGCAAATGAATGAATGGACTTGAGACCTGTATTTAAATTAACTGAACATTGTGTCTTTTTCTAGTTCTGTTGTGCACCACAGACACTTTCTTGTCTGTCCGGTGTGCAAGAAGACCCAGGCGATCCCGTCAGTCCATCAGGGTCTGTAGGAAACAGGCCATGCAAGAGGACATCACAGCCGTGGTGGACAAGGACAAGGCAGAAAGTCTGGAGATTCTGAAGTCTGGCATATGCTATGGCCTAATTCAAAAGTTTTGCTTGGATGCTGATCCACCTTCCAGGTTAGTGGAAGGCTTTTATAAAGTAAAAATATGTTGCGCTTCATGTAGTAGCAGGGAATCAAACCTAATTTAGAATTCTTAAAAGGTGGGTTGAGGAACTGCAGCATCGCCACATGGTGGTGACTGATGTTCAAGAGCTGCCACACAGACCAGCCTGCTACCAGCACATCCCCACAGCCACATGTGGCTAAGACAAGTGAAGGTGTGCAGTCTGATGAGGTCAGCAGTGGCGAGGCATTTCAATGGTGAGAAATAAAGTCGTATAATTTTTTTAAAAAAATTTTGACGTGACATGTGGCCAAGTATGGTGACCCATACTTGGAATTAGTGCTCTGCATTTTAACCCACCCAAAGTGCACACACACACCGTGAACACACACCCGGAGCAGTGGGCAGTTATGCTGCAGCGCCCCGGGGAGCAGTTGGGGGTTCGGTGCCTTGCTCAAGGGCACCTCAGTCGTGGTATTGAAGGTGGGAGAGAGCACTGTACATTCACTCCCCCTACAATCCCTGCCGGTACGAGACTCGAACCCACAACCTTTGGGTTATGAGTCCGACTCTCTAACCATTAGGCCACGACTTCCCCAATAACTTGACTGATGCAGTTGTTGTGTATTGTTAGTCACATCAAGCACAAATATGCATTATTATAACAAATCATGTTTTCCCTATTGCAGTGAGAGAGATGTGCAGTTGAGTGGCCGGTCAAGGAAGCTCATGGCAGAGCTAGGGCTGCACAGAAAGCATTCTCTGGACCACCCGCTGCTGAAGAGCTTCGCCAACCACCTGGATATAGACCTGCACAATGAAAATGTCAAACAAGAGGTGAGAACTACTGTAACATTGTGTTAACCGAAGCTTTATAATCCTGTGTAAAATGGCTGTTCAAATTGCTATGCGGCATGCATTTTAAAATGCTTTTCTTTCTTTTCAGGTTGAAAATGTGGCCAGGTTCATGTTTTACATGAATCCTGTTCAGCCATCCCTTGAGTTTGTCAGGGATAAAGAGAGGACCACAGAATTCTTCCGTGAGCTCTCAGCGGCTAAGCTAAGCTAAGCGACCAGACACAGTTCAACTACATGAAGAGTATAAAAAGGTTGGTAGCATGTGATGTTTCATTCTTTTTAATATATGGTCCACAGTGGTGTTGACCAGAATGTGTGTGTGTGTGTGTGTGTAAATATATGTAAATTATTCAATGCTTGCCCTTCCTTTGGCAGATTCCTGCAGTACCACACAGCGAACACCAACCTCAAGCTGCAGAACAAAGATATGCATGAAGACTGTGTACACTTCATAGAGTTCATTACATCTCAAAAGAAGGACTGCTCCAGGCTGGTGAACAAGAAGAGCACTCAAAAGAGGTACAATTAATTGTTTGAACCCATTAAAGTGGATCACACTAGAGATATGCGAGCAGTGTGGTAAGCAATACTGTGATGTGTTAATATATTTTTATCTTGGTTGTCATAGACATGACCTGCTGACCCAGCCACTGCAAGGTAGACCGCAGGACTGCTGGGCTGTGCTGCACAGAGCCAAGAAGGACTTCTTGGCCGTCCTCAGCAAGGTGTACTCACAGCCACCTGACAAACTGACCAAGTCTGAGTGCACCTTGGTCCTTTATTACCTGGAGGCTATAGTGATCCTGAAGCATCTCCAGCGACCATGTGTGGTCGAGCACATGAAGGTGAGTATTAGTCTCTTTGTCCACTGTATTATACAATTTGCTTGTTACTTTTGTCACCATTACCATTATTAATCATTGTCATAAACTTGTGTTATGCAGGTTGATGAATGGCTGAAAAGCAGTGGTGGACAGTGACAAAGTAGTTTTTCTTCGTTACTATACTTAAGTACATTTTTCAAGTATCCGTACTTTACTGGAGTAGTTTTATTTTGAGTAACTTTTACTTTACTACATTCCAAAGCATAAGATCATAATTTATTTCACTACATTTCATAAAACATATCGTTACTCCTTATAATATATCACGTGCTCCGACACGCAGAAGTGGTGTCTGATTCATGAACGAAGTGCGAGTCTCCAGTGAACTGAATTCACAGCATGAGACCGGGAGATCTTGTGAGTGCGCATGCTGTTAAAAGTAAGTTACTAATGTCGAATTTTAGGATTAATTATTGTAACTGAAAATCATATTTAGGTCAAAACTGTTATTTGTGAACTAAATCAGCTGTAAAGGGTGGTCTATTTAAGCCCACTGAAATGCTTGAATGCAGACACATGAATATTTTAGGTCAAAAAACATTAAAATAACAACGATTAAATAAAATAACTCATCACGTTCATCTTCCCACGCTGTAACGTTAGCAGTTTTACTTTTACCTCGATGCTAGGCATTTTAGCCTATGGGTGACTTCTGTTTTTATATTGTTTGTCAGCACACATAGCCTAAGTTATCTGGGGCCCGTTCTTCGTACGTCGCTAACTCAGTTAGTTGGATTTGATTGTTGATGATTTGGCTTGATCTTGGATTGTTTGGTTCTTCGAAGCTCATCCTGGAGTTGCTGTCATAGCAACAGATCCGTAAGCTTAAACCTGCTCGGGAGCAGCTTATTTCATGTAAACAGGATTAGATTGCATCTTTTTAAGCAGAATTGATACTTAAAATCTGTCCACTACCACCGCGACTTTATTACAAGAGTACCCTACTGATCCAGGGACAATAATTTTAAATAATAATCATTTAAAAATTATTTTAAAGATAATATAATAATGTTGTGTTGTCTTTAATACTATAGACACAGCAAGTTTTACTCACTGAAATATTTATTCATTATAAAATAATTGCTTCATAATTGTATTAGAGTCTTACACACATGCTATACAGATAATGTAGAGTCGTGCATTAATTTGAGTGCTGACAGATATTATGGGAGTGGCTTGATAGAGTTCAGGAGACGCAGATAATGATCTTGACCCTTAAGAAACTTTAAACGTCACGTAACAAATCTGTTCAAATATAAAACTAAATGAATTGCTAATTACAACATTGAAATAAAAATGTAAAGCCTGCACAAATATTAGAAATCGTGAATATAAATAATTGGGAATCGTGTAAAAAAAAAAAAAAAAAAAAACTTTTTTATTTCATTTATCGATTCATACCATGTATGTAGTTTTTTGCGTCGCTGTGGCTGTTTCTTTATAAAAAACGAAATTTTTCGTCAGCGTCTTTTTAAAATTTATATGATGTCATTACGTTGCTGTCTTGCCGCCAGCCAATCGCTGCATTGCTGATCGTGGTTTCGAGTATCGATACATAGCCCCTTTTAAACAGACCCATGAACGCGCAATTATCTCAGATAGCTCAATCTAGCCAGACTAATCAGTGCGTTCGAAGATCCGAATTAGCCAGATCCTGATTAGAGCGATGATATCATCTTGGATGTGATATTTCATCTCGGATGTATAAGCGACGTACGAAGAACCGGCCCCTGGATCAACTAGCCGAGTAGACAAATATAAATGTTTATTCATAATCATGCTGAAAATAAGTCAATGTTAGCTGATGCAACTGTCTAGCTAACGAGCTTGCTGGAGCTAAATTGAGGTAATTAAAAAAAAAAAAAAAATAGTCCAAATATTGTAATTCCCACCAAATAATTACATCTTGGGAAGAAAGGATGTGGATGTTCATAACCTGTACTACAGTCATGATCAAAGTGGAGTGATGCCCTCTCTGGGGCTTTGGCAGGGGTGTTTTACAGAAGCAAAAATCATATGAAAATCTAATATATTTTCCCTTATATATTCATTATTTCCCTTATGGTTATTTTGGGAAATCCAAGGTATGTTGCGCTTAGATTATAAAAAAAATGCTAATATAAAATAAATGAAAAAGTGCCTATATAAACTGTCAGGGTCTGGTGTCTGGTGTTCTCCCTCTCACCACCAGATGTCGCCAACTCCCATCCTCCCGGACTCCCTTTCCATCACCTTGACCCAACACACCTGGGCACACACTCACACACACACAGCTGTTGCCCCATCCTGAGCGCTATTTATGCGCCTTCCCCAGGCCAGTCTGGGCGGATTGTTAATGTTTGTTTGTGGTCTTACGAGTTATAGTGTTTGTTCCGGGACTGACGCAAGCCAGAGGTGGCCGTATTGCGTCCGAGTCCGTTTTCGGTTTCAGCCTGTTCTCAGAGTCTTAGCTCTGTTTGTGTTTTCTGTTTTGGTTTTTACTTTGTTTTTTTCCCCTGCAGTCTAATAAACCTGCATTTGGACCCAAACCCATTGCTTATACGGTGTGCTTCCCTGACCGCGCTGTGACATAAAACTGCAAAATACTTCTCTACTTTTTGATACTTGAGTACATTAAAAATCAAGTACTTTTGTACTTTCACTCGAGTAAAATTGGAAAAAGAGTACTTTTACTTTTACTGGAGTAAAATTTTATTATACGTATCTGTACTTTTACTCAAGTACTTAATTTGTGTAAACCGTACATTTTCCATCAAATTAAATTCTAATTAATAGAACTACCAGTCCAAAAGTTTGGAAACCCAAGATTTGTTCATGTTTTTGAAAGAAGTATCTTCTGCTCAGAAAGGCTGCATTTATTTAATTACCGTATTGGTCCGAATATAAGACGACTAATTGTAAGACGACCCCCCTTTTCCAGATGTACCTTTTGGAAAAAGGATTTTTAAAAACCAAAAATTTTGTCTTCAATTATTTTCATATTGTATATTTTTCCTATTTTAATTTTTGTTGAAAGTATGGTAAAAACTGGTCAAACGTACCAACAATCACATTTAAAAAAAATACACTTTTTGATATACCATAAAAAAAAAAAAATATGAATTTAGGACATTTAGGCTATCCATCTAATAGTAGCCCACCAATATCTTTTTAACAGTAGAAGTTAAATCTTACTGTCGTCTTCAAATCTGGGTACTGTCTTACGTTTTAAATCACAAAGGGAGTTTTGGTCCCATCAGGCTAACGTGACCGTCACGGCTCGTGCAGCTGTAAGGTTTTCTTTCTTTTTTGTTTTTACTCGCGATCTTTACAATACGCATTACATTACGTATTTCATTGCACACTCGTTTTATGCGTATTTGGCTCCACATATTGTTGTGGGTGTGTTATTGACATGCCAAAGTCTAGACCCTGAATATAAGACCACCGCGTTTTTCAGATGTATTTCCAAGAAAAAAAAAAACATCATCTTATATTCGGGACAATACGGTAATAAATAATACAAACGTAAATTTTTTTGAATTTCATTCAAATTCATACCTGTTTTCTATGTGCATATATTTTAACTTTAGCATTACAGTTAAAAAATGTAATTTCCTGGTATGGCAAAGCTGTGACATCATTACTCAGTCCCTCAGATTTCTTTGTAACATTTAAATTCTTTACTGTCATTTGGACCTAATTTCTATTCTTTATATATATACAGTGGGGGTAAAAAGTATTTAGTCAGCCACCAATTTGTGCAAGTTCTCCCACTACAAAGATGAGAGAGGCCTGTATTTTCATCATAGGTATACCTCAACTATGAGAGACAAAAAGAGAAAAAAAATCCAGAAAATCACATTGTAGGATTTTTAAAGAATTTTATTTGCAAATTATGGTGGAAAATAAGTATTTGGTCAATTACAAAATTTAATCTCAATACTTTGTTATATACCCTTTGTTGGCAGTGACAGAGGTCAAACGTTTTCTGTAATTCTTCACAAGGTTTTCACACACTGTTGTATTTTGGCCCATTCCTCCATGCAGTTCTCCTCTAGAGCAGTAATGTTTTGGGCTGTCGCTGGGCAACACGGATTTTCAACTCCCTCCAAAGATTTTTCTATGGGGTTGAGATCTGGAGACTGGCTAGGCCACTCCAGGACTTTGAAATGCTTCTTACGAAGCCACTCGTTGTTGTGTTTGGGATCATTGTCATGCTGAAGGACCCAGCCATGTTTCATCTTCAATGCCTTTGCTGATGGAAGGAGGTTTTCACTCAAATCTCACGATACATGGCCCCATTCATTCTTCGTTTACACGGATCAGTCGTCCTGGTCCCTTTGCAGAAAAACATCCCCAAAGCATGATGTTTCCACCCCCATGTTTCACAGTAGGTATGGTGTTCTTTGGGTGCAACTCAGCATTCGTTCTCCTCCAATTGAGTTTTTAACCAAAAAGTTCTATTTTGGTTTCATCTGACCATAGACATTCTCCCAATCCTCTTCTGGATAATCCAAATGATCTCTAGCAAACTTCAGACGGGCCTGGACAGGTACTGGCTTAAGCAGGGGGACACGTCTGTCACTGCAGGATTTGAGTACCTGGCGGCGCAGTGTTTTACTGATGGTAGCCTTTGTTACTTTGGTCCCAGCTCTCTGCATGTCATTCACTAGGTCCCCCGTGTGGTTTTGGGATTTTTGCTCACAGTTCTTGTGTTTTTTGACCCCACGGGGTGAGATCTTGTGTGGTGCCCCAGATCGAGGGAGATTATCAGTGGTCTTGTATGTCTTTCATTTTCTAATAATTGCTCCCACAGTTGATTTTTTCACTCCAAGCTGCTTACCTATTGCAGATTCCCAGCCAGGTGCAGGTCTACAATTTTGTTTCTGGTGTCTTTTGACAGCTCTTTGGTCTTGGCCATTGGTGGAGTTTGGAGTGTGACTGTTTTGAGGTTGTGGACAGGTGTCTTTTATACTGATAACGAGTTCAAACAGTTGCCATTAATACAGGTAACCAGTGGAGGACATAGGAGCCTCTTAAAGAAGAAGTTACATGTCTGTGAGAGCCAGAAATCTTGCTTTTTTTTGTAGGTGACCAAATACTTATTTTTAAAGAATTTATTTGCAAATTAATTCTTTAAAAATCCTACCATGTGATTTTCTGGATTTTTTTTCTCATTTTTTCTCTCATAGTTGAGGTATACCAATGATTGAAAATTACAGGACTCTCTCATTTTTTTTTAAATGGGAGAACTTGCACAATTGGTGGCTGACTAAATACTTTTTTGCCCCACTGTATATATAAAGAGAGCGAATGCATAAATTGATTGATTATTCCTATTTTTCTCTGCCAATAGTGGTTTGAGCTTTATTACGCTCATGTGAGGCCAGAACTCCTCTCCACCAAAAGAGCCAAGCGGACTAGAGAGGATGTGGAGGGAGAAGAATGTTTTTTGTCTCCTCATCAGGCAAGCCCATCTTCAATGCCTCAAACCGGCTTCACACAAAGTAAGTAAACCCTCATTTCCCCATCCAATATGTATTTCTATTAATAGCTATATCATGTGAAAAGCAATATTAATATGCTTTCTGCTTTTCAGATACTAACTCAAGCCAGTGACCAGTCAAATGGCCCACAAAGTTTTTGAGACGTCCACCTCACCCAAACTATTTTGACGCCAAGTCACTGGTGGCTGACTACCTCACCCGTTCTACTGAGAACCACAACGTAGTGAAAGCTCGGTCACTGATCTTCAGGTTGGCTGGTGACTCAAGGTAAGCATGCTTTTTATATCTGTCAGCACAATTTAAGTTGACAACATTTTGTTAATCAAACCTTTCACAAATTATGCAACCATAAAATAAAATGTCTCTAGTGGTGAGTATGAGGATGTCCTTGATGCTCCTTTCACTGCATCCACGTCTACTGGATTCAATCCAAAGATGGATGCTCATGCTCATTCTGAAAGAGCACCCTGTGTCATTGGATGGGGAGTCGCCAAGTAAAGAGGCATGCGCCCAAATCTCACGTTTAGCCGGCAGCTGCATGAAAGATGGCTGAAGGCGCATATGAAACTATGTGTGGAGCATGTCCTCTGTAAGTGCTTTTTTTTAATATATTAACAAAAATGTACAGTGCTGACAATTAGTTGACAGGACGCACAAGTAATCCTTGACTGTACAGAGATACAGTGTCAAACACCTTCATCCTTGCTCCTTCAGGTGCTCCTGCACCTTTAAGTCTATGGTGGGCATGTCCCCTCACAGAGCCCTTAATTTTGTGTCAGCACTCTTTGAGGGTTCCATGAATGACAGGGAGGTGTTTTGTCAGTCAGGGATTGCATCATTTTTAACTCCTGATATGGCCATCATGGTGGAGAAAGGTTTCTAGGTGGATGACCTTGTACCTGGGACTGTTCATCATCCTGCCTTCCTCTGCAAGTGGGCCCAAATGTCAGAGGAGGATGTTCTGAGGACACAGTCCATTGCCCGTTTGAGGGTGCATGTCAAAAGGATAATCAGAAGAGTGAAAGAGAAAAAACTCTTTGATACCATTATCCCTCTCTCCATTGCAGGGAGCATAAACCAACTCTTCACAGTTGCTTGTCTCCTCTCGAATTACCAAAATGGACCTCTGGTCAAGAAATGGAGATATGAAGTGTGATATTGTAGCCATATCTTCTTCTAAAGAAATTAATATGAAGTATTTTTCAGTGTCCAAACTACAAAAATCATAAGAATAACATCATTTTGTAAATTGCCTTTGATATCATTTGTCTTTTGACTGTTTTTTTTAAAACTTAAAGGTGCAACATGAAGAACACCTAAAAATCACAGACATGGTCATGTAATAATTTAGTTACTGTTTACAGTTGTTAAGGGGGCAGTTGTAGTGCCAGAGATGCCTGCCTTCTCTTCAGTACAATGGTAATATATGACTGGTCTTTCTGGTGTAAAAACTTTAACTGTGCTCAATCATAAAAACGGAACTTTAATTTTCACTTTTAATGGTAACATAAAGAAAAAAAACATTTAAGTGCATTTTATCTTGACTAGACTAACTCAGTGGTTCCCAACACTGGTCCTGGAGGCACCTCAACAATGCACATTTTGCATGTCTGCTTTCTCTGACACACCAGTTTCCGGTCTTGGGGTCTCTACTAATGAGCTGATGACCTGAATCAGCTGTGTTTGATCAAGGAGACATGCAAAACATGCAGGGCTGGGGTGCCTCCAGGACCAGGGTTGGGAACCACTGGACTAACTGTTCGACTAGTCTATTATTGTCTACTAAAAAATTCATCACCAACTGTTTTTATTTGAGTTAGTTTCAAAGGCTGTCAATGGACGGACAGACATCTCTTAGATTTCATCAAAAAGATCTGACGGAAAGTCTTGTGAGTTTGGAATGGCATGAGGGTGAGTAATTAATGACATCATTTTCATTTTGGGGTGAGCTAACCCTTTAACTTAACTGTCACTGGATTTGTAGTTCATTCCTGTGTTAAAGTTAAGTACTCAGTCCCGTGCCGTTGTCTGATTTCCAAATACTTTTTTTGCTTCGTCAAAATGTGTAATGCTGTCTCTTTTTAATGATCTCCTCCTTGCTCATTGATTTGGTTCATGGTATATAATTATTGAACAAAGATTTGTTTGGTCCAAATGGAAAACTGAATAGGAATAAAATACTTCCTGAACCAAGGTTGCTGAAAAAGGGAATGGGTACTGTTGCATTGTTTATGGCTTTATTTTAGGTTATTTGAATTTTGAAGTCTTAATGTTTTTTTATTTCCAGCAAGAGGAAAGTGTCATAAATGATGAGCCTGAAGTTGATGAACTGAGAAAGCATGCTTCTGCATTTGTACTGACTTCAAGAGTGAAACACTGCCTTTCCCAGGTCCCAAGACACTGATGTTAATTATGTGAAATTACAGTAAAAAAAACTATATTCTTACATTCTATTCCTTGTGCATGAATTTCTATTTCTAAATTATTGCTTTTTCTTCAGCAAGCTGTCAGTGACATAATTTCCCGGGTGCAGCAGTATCAAGTCTCACTGTTGGACTGTCTTCAGAACCAAATTACAGATGCCTTTTAGAGACAATCAGGAGTCACAGATCAACTGATGAGTGAAGTTATGGACATTTTTAACAATTTTGAAGACCCTTTTGACTCCGTTTCCACTACATATATGCAAGATTCAAATTTAAAAAAGCAGTTCATGGTAGTTGAAGCAGAAGAAATGGAAATTTCCCAGGCTGCATCCTTGAGGAAAAGCCAGGCTGCATCCTTGAGGAAAAGGGGAGCCTCACAAGCTCTAACAATCAGAACAAGATGCTTTTACTATATTCCTTTAGTCCGAAGTTTGGAACAACTACTTTCACATCCAATGATTCTAGCTATGTTTGACAATGGACCAAGCCAAAGCAAGGCTGGATTTATCAATGACATTATTGATGGGGATATTTTGAAGTCACACCCACTGTTCTTTGTGAGACCCAATGCTCTGCAGCTTATCCTCTATACTGATGAGATAGAACTGTGCAATCCGCTAGGGTCTCATGCCTCAAAAAACAAACTCCTAATGGTGTACTATACTTTGGGCAATATAAATCCTAAACAGAGGTCTAAGTTAGATGCCATCCGTCTACTCGCCATTGCAAAATCAAGTGATGTCTAGGGCTGGGAATCGAGAGTCGATTCCATCAAGGGGAATCGACTCCTCATTCAGAGCCCTTTTCAGTTCAACAAAGCTTATCTATGGGTGCCTCTCAAACGGAAGGCTTTGGAAGCCTGTTTCCGCCACTGAATAAAAAATAAAAAAAGGTAATCGCGACTTTTTAATTGCGAGTTATAAAGTCAGAATTGCGAGATATAAAGTCAGAATTCAGACTTTTTTTCTCAGAATTGCATGATATAAACACAATTGCGACATAAAAATTCGGACTTTTGCGTGATATAAACTCGCAATTGTGAGTTAAAGTCCAATTTTGAGGGGGGGAAAAGACTGACATGTTCTCAGAATTGCGAATTTATATCTCACAATTGCGAGAAAAAAAGTCAGAATTGTGAGTTTATATCTTGCAGTTCTGACTTTATTTCCCAGAATTGCGAATTTGTCTCGCAATTGCGAGTTTATATCACGCAATTCTGACTTTATTTCTCAGAATTGTGAGTTTATATCTCACAATTATGACTTTTTAACTCGCAATTGGGAGTTTTATATCTCACAATTGTGAGGAAAAAAGTCATAATTGTGAGATAAAAAAGCGCAATTACCTCTTTTATTTTTTATTCAGTGGCAGAAACGGGCTTCCATAGAAGGCTGCATCATACGAAGGCTGCACACATTTAAATTCACGAAAATAAACGTAAAGAAAACAAGTCGGTACTGATCATCTGAATTTTAAGTTTGAGAAGCACCATTCACCTCCCTCATGCTCGCTAAAAGCCGTAATTACAGATTAGAGTTGTGAGATTATTTTCATTTTTATATTTTTATTACCATTCGCCTCCCTCATGCTCGCTAAAAGTGATTAGAAGTCATAAAAAATAAACGATTCAGAGGTTATTTTACAGTGGACCTGGCTTGTCCACAATTTTGAGCGCTGCACGACAGAATAGATCATGACGTGATCAAGGGTCTTGATCTTATTTCCATCTAAAATACTTTTAATTTTTTATTTAAACATTTCTTTCAGCCAATGATAATTATAAAAGAAAACGTCCCGAGCATAGATCAGTGGCTGAGAGTGCATCTGATTGACGTAGGCCCTAACCACATCTCTATAATCAGTTATTAATGTTCTGGTTATTTTGTTTCTGTGTACAGTTTGTTAATTTTGTGCAAAGCATACAGTCAAAGTAAACTTCATCATTCAGCTGAACTGTGCACATTTATTTTAGACACTTCATGTCATGTTCAATTCATGCGATAAACGCATGTCCCTGCTGAGCTGGGGCTATGACTAATTTCACGGGCAAAGCAGACAAAATTACAATTTATGTATAGTAATTTTTTTATTTTTTCAAATAAAGCTTCATATTATGAGAAGGATACTTTCTGCAACCTTTATCCTGCAGTCATGGTGAGATTATAGGTTCCTTCAATAAAAAAAAAAACAAGAATCGAGAAAGAATCGAAAACAACTGTGAGGAATCGATTCTAGAACCAGGAATCGGAATCGGACTCGATTCCAAAAATTTCTGAATCGAACAGTGTTGTGGATTTTTTCTTGGGTGCGGCAAATGAAGTGGAGAAGCAGAGTTCCAGATGTCAAAATAATACTTTATTTAACAAAGAAACAAAGCCGGGAAGACAGTCACAGCATTCCAAATCATTCCAAAGTCTTTGTTTGTCAGCTCATATTATATACCTTTTGTTCTCTCCAAATTTGGTCATTTTCTGTTTTTTCTTTGTTCCGGTTATTTTTTATTGGTTAGAGATACCTGATTTGCCACAATTGTTTCCAACCCTCTTGGCCTTGTTTTTTAATGGTGGAATGTGGTCCGATCAGCCATTTTTTTTAAAAGCTTTTATTTCATTGGTTGGTAGTGGTCACATGAGGAGTTGTGCGTCAAATCCATCCACCTGCTCCTGATATTATTAGATTATTTCATGTTTACGTCTACTGTCTACTGAAAGGTCCACTGTCTAATGAAAAGACCATTATACGTCTTCCTAATAATATTAGATTATTTCAAGTTCACAGGTGTACCGTCTAATGAAAGGTCCACTGTCTAATGAAAATACCATTATACGTTCATCATTCCAGGGTTAACTAAATTCAGCATTTTAATTTATATTTGATTACTTTCATTTTCACATATACTTCAATAAAAATTACACAAAATCACCCCCTTGTGACGTCTCTCATTGTGGTGGTAGATCTCATTTTGCAGAGAATACAAGAAGAGGTTACATTGTGGTGTTATAACGAGTGAACATTTAACTGCGCACGGAAAGAACACAATATATGGTGCATAGTTTCTCTGTATTCTTCATTGTATTGCTTTGATGCCTTTTATAACACAGTGGGTTTCAGTCATGAGTTTGCTTCTTATGAAATCGAGGGCCCAAACCTTGCTCAAGAAGCCACTGAAATTAGTGTATGCAGATAAATTGTAGATTGTACATCACATTTATTCCCTCAAATTGTTGGAACTGTACTTTATATTTCCTATGACGTATTTAGCTCGTGTCCACGAATCCTGTCCATGGACTTCCGTTCAATCACCATCAGAGGTCACCATTTCATTACATTGACTCCTTGTCACCACAAAACGGGGCATATCACCCCCTGCCCTCATATCCCATCATTCATTGCCGAGTGCACACACACTGATTGCACAACCGCTGTTTCACTGATCGCACACCGCACTGATTGCACAGCTGTTTCATATCACTCACTCACTATATTCTCGGCTGAGTATTATTTAGCCTGTACCTAGTCTCTGTGTTTCTTTGTTTTGCCTTGCCTTGCCTATTTTCTCGGTTTCTGATCTTTGCTTGTTTTCCTGGATTTCTCCCTCTCGTCTCGCCCCTGTGATTCTGTCTGCCGATCGTTGACCTACGCTAGCCCTAGGACTATTCTTGTGTTTTGCCCGCCATATACCTGTTTGCCATTGTTCGACCCTGCCTGTTACTTGCAGATGGATCCACACGTCTCACGTCTCGTCAGCCCCGTTACACTCGGAGATGTGTGTGCGATTTACAAGTGCACTACTGACTGCTAATTTACTGGAGAACAAAGAAAAGTGAAGAGAAAGCACACAGTCAGTTTCCTCTCCTTGCCTTTTTATTTATTTATTTGATCCTCATTTTACTTACTGACTGTACAGACCTAAAGAAAAGACATTTTGTTCAAATTAAATTTGTTCATCACCTTATGAGTACTTGGCCATTGTTTAAAAAAACCTTTACATGCTCAATTTAACGAGTTACTGGATACTATTTGGTGTACAAGATGTTGTCTGAATATAAATTGACACTGTTGTCAGCACAGAATAAAATTATGCTTCTCTGATTTGCTGCTACTTTTTTCTCATTTGGTTCAAATGAAGTTAAACAATGTTAAAGTATAAAACATAATTTAAAAAAAAAACATTTTGTGTCAGAATGTCCTAACATTGTTTTCTAAAAATAAGAAACATTATGCTCTTAAAATAAGAATGCTCAGGATGGACTGTCAAAATATACCATACACTTTAAAAAAATATACTTAATTCATTTAAATAAATCACCAGAAATGGCTATTTTTTTCTAAGTAAGGACATTTAAGTTATATTTTCTCAAAACGAGCAAAATAATCTTTTACTTTTAATTCCGGACTAGTTTAGCTCTTCACGCCCAGTCCTTTTTGAGAAATTTTACCATGTTCGTGCTGCCCTTTCAGAGTTTTTCATGGTTGAAACGGTTTTCTTCCCCACATAGGCTAATTGACAACGCACAATAATGTTCTTGCGTTCGATAGAAATAAAATCAAAACAGCGATCGTATTTCCAGCTACAGAACGCGTACTTTTCTCTCTCCATGCTGAGTTTGTTTTCATTGGTAGTATCTGCCTCGCAGGCACTTAACTAGTCAAAGTAGGTCTCAGGTGGAGGACACTGCATGTGCTTCACTCTCTAAGGCACTGTCTTCACGAATGCAGTTATTTTTAAAACCGCAGCTTTTTCTACGTGGTTTGGCCGTTCGTCCAAATGCAGCACCAGGTCACTGAAACCGAACATTTTAGAAAACGCCTGCTAGGGTGAAGATTTCCAAAAACTCCGGTTGCAGTGTTGTCGTGTAGACAACGAAACCGGAGTTTTTGGCTTGTGATGTCGAAGCATTGCGCCGTTATCTCCGCCTACTGGAAACTTTTCAGGCTTCTGATTGGCCAACATGGCTTTACGGTTGAGATTATATTGCCACCTGTTGGTTTGGCATGCTCTTGACAGTGCTTCATAGCATGCGTTTGCATTTTCATGTGGACGGAGATATTTTTTTTAAACGGAAGGAGGAAAAACTATAAAATTTATAAAAAATACCCGTGTACGTGTGGACATGGCCTAAATGATAAAACCCACTGGGGGGGGGGGGGGGCCTTCTGGCAGAAATGATGTGACACAGCAGTAACGCACAGAGACCTCAGCTTGGAACTATAATCTAATTACTATGTTGGAAATTATAACGTGTTAAATTACTCCATTGTTAAAAACGTAATCTTTTACCAAAAGTAACCAAAATATTGGTCACAGATTATTGGTCACTTTCTAAACAATAAAAGTGTAGCCATCTACCAGTAATTATATATAAATAAATCAGTTTTTACCGATGCAAATATGTTAGAAACGATGCATCGCGATACAAATGACAACTTGTATCCGATGCATCGCATCGTTAACTTTTTTTGCCGATGCACCGAGCGAATCGGTGAATCTTCCAACCCTAATTCCTTAGACGCTAAGACTGTGTGTTTTTTTTTTACTGCCATTATTCACATTCCCCCACTGCACAGCACAAATGATGGACTCGAAACAAGCAGGTGTGTTACTGGGCGCTGTTTGAATTTATTTATGTCTAATGCAAAATATTTTTGTATGGTTGTATTCCATGCTTTTGCGGCACCACAGAAATGTGATGGTAATTCGTTTGCCTATGCTACCGTCGCGTTCTACGTGCCGTTTCTGGACGAGGGTAAGGAACAGAGATTGGTGGTAGCGAGTTGTGCTTTCCCGAGAAATGCGATGCTTTCTTCACTGGCATTTCTAATCTGCATATTGTCACGTCATTCATGTTCGTCACGAGCACATGCGCACTTTGGCCAGAGCGGCAATACTGTGATTCAGGTGTTTACATGCCTGTTTATTTAGATTAAAATAGGCGTACGCCACCTATGTCAATACGATTATGCTTGCTGCGATTATGAGCATAATCGCATTATTTAGATCGAAGTATTGCGTTTACATGAGGTAAAATTTTATCGCAATATTGTCAAAATCTAATTATATTCACATTAAGAGGGTGCATGTAAACAATTTTCTCTTACAAGAAGAAAATCAGTATGGTTCTATTAAACACAGATACAATGAGCAAACCATGGAGGAGTTGCAGTTATATACACCAGTTTGGGTAATTAAAAACGAACATCTTTAACACTGTGATTTAACACCATCACCAAGATGTAGATAACACCAGCAGTGCTATTTTATACACTTATAATGTTAATATAACACCAACACGGTGTATTTTACACTGTCTTTGGAATATAACCCTAATGATTTGCGTGTGCGATCCAATTATTCAGGTCTATAGCCCCCCCCTTCAATCCAATCGAAATTGCATTTGGATCGAGCTTAGTCAGACTGATTGAGGTGTTTACGGCTTTTCATGGATTACTAATGTCACGGAATGCCAGGAGAAAACAAGGTAAGATCCAAGTGCAGTTTATTTAAAGTAACAAATGATCAAAACAGAACAAAAACGTGGCAAAAGGTAATCCAAAACAGAGGGAACATAACACGATGTAACTTTAGGCAACTCATAATTCAGAAGACAAATACAATGCAGCAACGACAGACAGAGTGAGCATGGTATATACATGGGTACTGAAAGTATTCAGACCCCCTTAAATTTTAAATTTTTCACTCTTTGTTATATTGCGCAATTTGCTAAAATCATTTAAGTTAATTATTTTTTCCTCATTAATGTACACACAGCACCCCATATTGACAGAAAAACACAGAATTGTTGACATTTTTGCAGATTTATTAAAAAGAAAAACTGAAATATCACATGGCCCCAAGTAGTCAGGCCCTTTGCTGTGACACTCATATATTTAACTCAGGTGCTGTCCGTTTCTTCTGATCATCTTTGAGATGGTTCTACACCTTCATTTTTAGTCCAGCTGTGTTTGATTATACGGATTGGACTTGATTAGTAAAGCCACACACCTGTCTATATAAGACCTTACAGCTCACAGTGCATGTCAGAGCGAATGAGAATAATGAGGTCAAAGGAACTGCCTGAATAGCTCAGAGACAGAATTGTGGCAAGGCACAGATCTGGCCAAGGTTACAAAAAATTTCTGCTGCACTTAAGGTTCCTAGAGCACAGTGGCCTCCATAATCCTTTAAATGGAAGATGTTTGGGATGACCAGAACCTTTCCTAGAGCTGGCCGTCCAGCCAAACTTAGCTATTGGGGGAGAAGAGCCTTGGTAAGAGAGATAAAGAAGAACCCAAAGGTCCCTGTGGCTGAGCTCCAGAGATGCAGTTGGGAGATGGGAGAAGGTTGTAGAAAGTCAACCATCACTGCAGCCCTTCACCAGTCTGGGTTTTATGGCAGAGTGGCCCGATGGAAGCTTCTCCTTAGTGCAAGACACATGAAAGCCTGCATTGGAGTTTGCTAAAAAACACCTGAAGACTCCAAGATGGTGAGAAATAAGATTCGCTGGTCTGATGAGACCAATATAGAACATTTTGGCCTTAATTCTAAGCGTTATGTGTGGAGAAAACCATGCACTGCTCATCACCTGTCTAATACAATCCCAACAGTGAAGCATGGTGGGGGCAGCATCATGCTGTTGGGGTGTTTTTCAGCAGCAGGGACAGGACAACTGGTTGCAATAGAGGTAAAGATGAATGCGGCCAAGTACAGGGATATCCTGTACGAAAACGCTTCTTCAGAGTGCTCAGGACCTCAGACTGGGCCGAGGGTTTACCTTCCAACAGGACAATGACCCTAATCACACAGCTAAAATAATGAAGGAGTGTCTTCACAACAACTCTGTGACTGTTCCTTGAATGGCCCAGCCAGAGCCCTGCCTTAAACCCAATTGAGCATCTCTGGAGATACCTAAAAATGGCTGCCCACCAACGTTTACCATCCAAAGCTGACAGAACTGGAGAGGATCTGCAAGGAGGAATGGCAGAGGATCACCAAATTCAGGTGTGAAAAACTTGTTGCATCTTTTCCCAAAAAGACTCATGGCTGTATTGGATCAAAAGGGTGCTTCTACTACATACTGAGCAAAGGGTCTGAATACTTAGGACCATGTGATATTTATTTCAGTTTTTCTTTTTTAATAAATGTCAACAATTCTGTGTTTTTTTTTCAATATGGGGTGCTGTGTGTACATTTAATGAGGAAGAAAAATTAACTTAAATGATTTTAAGCAAATGGCTGCAATATAACAGAGTGAAAATTTAAGGGGGTCTGAATACTTTCCGTACCACTTTGTGTGTATATATATATATATAGGCAATATATACCGGTGATAATGACAATGATTAAGCAGTGCTCATGATCAGAACCTAAAGACAAGCAAGGGACTATGGGAAATGGAGTTAAACACATAACAAGAAACTGGAGAGCGCCCTCAAGTGGCCAGTCCAGGGCACCACGACCAGACACTGTGACATTACCCCCCCTCTATGGAGTGGATACCAGACGCTCCACCAGGAAACATAAGTTCAGGAGGGAGGTGGAAATGAGGCGGACCGGGGGAGGGATGGCGGGCCAGGACCATGCAATGGAAGGGGGTTAGGGGGACAGAGGTAGACCAGGGTATGAGAGTGGAACCGGCAGGGTGGAAGGCCAAGGCGGGGCTGGCAGGATGAACCAGCAAGGCCCTAACCGTACAGGAACCCCAGCAGATAGCCAGGACAGAGCTGGAGGAATGAGCCAGTGAGGCTCCAGCCAAACCAGAACCCAGGCAGGCAACCAGAGCGGAGCCGGAATCCTGTCAGGCAACACTGGTGGGACAGAAAACCTTCTCAGCAACTCAAGAGAAACTGAAAACAAGAGCAAAAAGTTTAGTACCAGCCTCAACAGCTGCAACAAGACAAGCCGACTGCTCCGCAACGGTCCCCGTTAGCTCTCAGACTGGAGCGGGCCTCTGAAGTGTACCTTAACAGCTCCCTGACTGGAGCAGCCTGTGAGCTTCCGGGACTGGAGCTGGCTCTTGAGGGGACTTTGAGGGCTCCTGGACTGGAGCAGGCTCTGGACTGGGCTTTGTGAGCTCCCGGACTGGAGCAGGCTCTGGACTGGGCTCTGTGAGCTCCCGGACTGGAGCGGGCTCTGGAGTGGGCTTTCCTGTCCTCCTTCTCACCCTCCGCCGCTTAGTGGGAGTCTGAAGGATAGAGGTGGTGGGAAAATCCCTGCAAAAGGGTTCTGACTGGCCTGGTATTGCCCACTGACTTCGACCCTGGAGATATATGACGAAGCCCCAGAAGTCTAGGATCTCGAGTCCATCCACCTCCCACTGGGGCAAAGGATTATCCAGACAGATGTTAAGGAGGTCCTTAAGTGCAGCCTCATAATAATTTAGCCCCTCCGCCAGCGTCCAAAAGGTCTGGGCAAACCCACCACCCTCCATTCCTTCCTGCCTCCGAGCCATCAGAGTCTGGTGTCGAATCATTCGCTCATTCCCTGTGACAGAAGGGACGATCCGAATGTCCATGGTTTAAAAAAAAAAGGGAAAAACAAAAACAAACGGCTGGATCTTTTAGTGGCTGCTGTATTCTGTCACGGAATGCCAGGAGAAAACAAGGTAAGATCCAAGTGCAGTTTATTTAAAGTAACAAATGATCAAAACAGAACAAAAACGAGGCAAAAGGTAATCCAAAACATAGGGAACATAAAACACGATGTAACTTTAGACAACTCAGAATTCAGAAGACAAATACAATACAGCAGCAACGACAGACAGGGTGAGCATGGTATATATAGATGAGATGAGTAATTAACTAACCGGTGATAATGATCACAATGATTAACAGGTGCTCATGATCAGAACCAAATAGACAGGCAAGGGACTATGGGCAATGGAGTTCAAAACATATAACATAGAAACAGGAGAGCGCCCTCAAGTGGCCAGTCCAGGGCACCACAACCAGACA
Organism: Sinocyclocheilus anophthalmus; assembly: GCA_018155175.1. NCBI lineage: Eukaryota > Metazoa > Chordata > Actinopteri > Cypriniformes > Cyprinidae > Sinocyclocheilus > Sinocyclocheilus anophthalmus. Next base: position 129,683 of record JADLZN010007984.1, read on the forward strand.
CTGTGACAACTATTTATTACATGATGCATAAGGTTTTACTGTCTGTGAAAATGATTCCATACTGACAACATCTAAAACTCCTCTCTCTTGAAGTGAATCTTCACATGTTGATTAAGGTTTACTTTACGTCCGAAACTCTTTCCACAACGATCACACGTGAACGGCTTCTCTCCAGTGTGAACAACTATGTGACTCTTAAGAGATCCTTGTCGTGAGAAGCTCTTCCCACACAGTTTGCAGTTGTAAGGTTTCTCTCCAGTGTGAATTCTCATGTGCTTTGTAAGGTTCCCGTTGTGACTGAAACTCTTAACACACTGAGAGCATGCGTAAGGCTTCTCTCCAGTGTGAACGCTCATGTGAACATCAAGACTATATTTGAATGTGAAACTCTTTCCACACTGATCACATATATAGCCATTCTCTCCTAAGTGATTTTTCATGTGAGAATTTAGGGTTTCTTTTAGTGCAAAACTCTTTCCACACTGATCACATGTGAATGGCTTCTCTCCAGTGGAAGTCCCTCGGTGTTTTAAAGGTGTCACCAAAAAGAAATGTTGTCCACACTGTTGGCATGTGAATGGCTTCTCTCCAGTGTGACTTCTTATGTGAGTCTTAAGGTTTCCTTTATACGTGAAAGTCTTCCCACACATTTTGCAGGTGAAAGGCTTCTCTCCAGTGTGAACTCTCATATGGGTTATGAGGTGCCCGCTTTGACTGAAACTCTTTCCACACTGTTGGCAGGTGAAAGGCTTCTCTCCAGTGTGAATTCTCATGTGACTGTTATGATTTCCTTTGCATGAGAAACTCTTTCCACACTGTTGGCAGGTGAAAGGCTTCTCTCCAGTGTGGATTCTCATGTGGCTTATAAAGTTACCTTTGTGACGGAAATGCTTTCCACACTGAGGGCAGGTGAAAGGCTTCTCTCCAGTGTGAATTCTCATTTGTTCATCAAGGACTTTTTTTCCACAGCAACTCTTTACACACTGATGGTAGGTGTTAGATTTGGTCTTCTGGGCTCTTTTTCGTGATGAAGTCTTTTTAGTCTTTATGGATTTTTTTCTAGTTATAGAATTACTACGTTCCACATACTGATCCTTCTCCTCGATTTCATCCAATTCTTGTCTCTCCTCTTTCAATGATGACAATAGGTCTACAGTGGGAAAAATAAAAATAAATACATGTTAACCTCACACTGTAAAAAGTGACAGTAACATACTGTTTTCCATTAAAATTGTACCATACCGTAAAAAACAAAGCATTCTGGAAAATTTTTACCAATTCCATTTACCGCTTTTTTTTTTGTTGTAAGGGAAACCGGTAAATTTAACTTAAACGGAATTAATTATTACATTTATAGTGAATTTTGACAGAAACATTGGGTCTCTGTGACGAGTGGGGGCAGGGCCGAGAGCCGTGGGAATGGAGAGAGGCCGGTGGAGTAAATCCACTCACCACTCACCGGTCTCGAGTCCCACGGAGGAGCTCCGGAGGGCTATAAAGAGGAGTTACGACAGTGAAAGACGAGAGACCGGTGAGTGGTGCAGGTGTCGCTCATTATCAATTACTTCACCGGCCTCGCTCCATTCCCACGGCTCTTGGCCCCGCTCCCACTCGTCACAGTCTCATTCACTAATAATTGCATAGATTGATTTGTATTTGTACGAACAGGTTAACTTCTCATGAAAAATCTCCTCCTAATTCACAACACATTCGTACATTAATTTATTCTTAACATTGTTGAGTATCCTAAACGAGCAGCCGCGTACACAAGGATTGCATAAAGCACAAACATCAGAACGATGTTAAGAACAATTTTTTTCCCCCCTCAAAATTATTTTTTGGCATACTCGCCCGATCCTCAAGCAATGCCAAATGTGTAATTCTCACCAGTTCTCAAAATAAACTCCCAAGACCCAGCTTACAGACCTCTCGTTAGCCAGCTGTACATGCAGGTATATCTGCGTTATTCAGAGAAACTTTACAGCTGACGTTATAATGCAGCTTTTCTCACTCGTCCACTATATATGATGGAATGTATTTAAGATTCAATTAAAATGTAATATTTAATCATTTTATTATATTCAATTCAAGTTTATTTGTATAGCGCTTTTCATGATACAAATCGTTGCAAAGCAGCTTTACAGGAAATTAAGTTTCTACAATATATATATATAGTAGCTTATCAGTGGTGACTGTCAAGTTGATGTGCACATGGCAAAAATGTACAGTAAAAATCAATAAATATAATTTATATTTATATAAAACAATTTATATACAGTATCTCACAGAATTGAGTACACCCCTCACATTTTTGTAAGTATTTTATTATATCTTTTCATGTGACAACATTGAAGAAATTACACTTTGCTACAATGAAAAGTAGTGTGTGTACAGTTGGTAAATTTGTAAATTTGCTGTCCCTTCAAAATAACTTAACACACAGCCATTAATGTCTAAACGCTGGCCACAAAAGTGAGTACACCCCTAAGTTAAAATGTCCAAATTGGGCCCAATTAGCCATTTTCTCTCCTCGGTGTCATGTGAATCATTAGTGTTACAAGGTGTGAATGGTGAGCAGGTGTGTTAAATTTGGTGTTATCGCCCTCACTCTCTCATACTGGAAGTTCAACATGGCACCTCATGGCAAAGAACTCTCTGAGGATCTGAAAAAAAGAATTGTTGCTCTACGTAAAGATGGTGTAGGCTATAAGAAGATTGTCAAGACCCTGATACTGAGCTGCAGCATGGTGGCCAAGAACATACAGCGGTTTAACATGATAGGTTCCACTCAGAACAGGCCTCGCCTTGGTCGATTAAAGAAGTTGAGTGCACATGCTCAGCATCATGTCCAGAGGTTGTGTTTGGGAAATAGAAGTATGAGTGCTGCGAGGAAGGGTGGGGTCAGCCTGTCGTGCTCGGTGGGTGTGGGACCATCAACTCGCACACTGCTCATTGGTCTGCATGGGCTGTCGTCCCAGACAGGAAGCCTCTTCTAAAGGTGATGCACAAGAAAGCCCGCAAACAGTTTTCTGAAGAGAAGCAGACTAAGGACATGGATTATTGGGACCATGTCCTGTGGTCTGATGAGACCCAGATAAACTTATTTGGTTCAGATGGTGTCAAGCTTGTGTGGTGGCAACCAGGTGAGGAGTACATAGACAAGTGTGTCTTGCCTACAGTCAGGCATGGTGGTGGGGATGTCTTGGTCTGGGGCTGCATGAGTGCTGCCGGCACTGGGAGCTACAGTTCATTGAGGGAACCATGAATGCCAACATTTACTGTGACATACTGAAGCAGAGCATCATCCCCTCCCTTCGGAGACTGGGCCGCAGGGCATTATTCAACATGATACGACCCCAAACACACCTCCAAACGACCACTCTGCCTTGCTAAAGAAGCGGAGGGTAAAGGTGACGGATTGGCCAAGCATGTCTCCAGACCTAAACCCTATTGAGCATCTGTGGGGAATCCTCAAACGGAAGGTGGAGGAGCGCAAGGTATCTAACATCCACCAGTTCTGTGATGTCGTCATGGAAGAGTGGAAGAGGACTCCAGTGACAACCTGTGAAGTTCTGGTGAACTCCATGCCCAAGAGGGTTAAGGCAGTGCTGGAAAATAATGGTGGGCGCACAAAATATTGACACTTTGGGCCCAATTTGGACATTTTCACTTAGGGGGTGTACTCACGTTTGTGGCCAGCGGTTTAGACATTAATGGCTGTGTGTTGAGTTATTTTGTGGGGACAGCAAATTTACACTGTTATAACAAGCTGTACACTCACTACTTTACAATTGTAACAAAGTGTCATTTCTTCAGCGTTGTCACATGAAAAGATATAATAAAATATTTACAAAAATGTGAGGTTACTCACTTCTGTGAGATACTGTATACTGATTATATAATATAATTACTGCAACACACTTCAATATATACTAATTATAGTCATGTTAGGATGAAATAGAACTCCTTAACATAATACAGAGTAAGTGCTTTTTACGTAACGTGTGGTTTCAGTTGTTCCTATTATGAAATTTTAGGTGAATCGTGATTAGTTCTTAAAAATCGTTAATTTTACACATAAATTTGTGCGTAAGCATGCTTACTGAACGAGACCCACATTTTTTATGGCTGATCAAATGAATCGGCCAGCGGTCAACTAAATTGCTGTAACTATCAACTCTGCAACAGATATTAATATCCAAAGTATAGTGAAAACATTATTTTTAGCATGGTAACAATCAGCAGTTTAACTTATAAGCACAAAACACAAGATATTTCTCTTTTAATATATATACGACTTTATTGGACACAGTATCTAGACTTAACTCCTCATGATGGTAGAGGAGCACCAGATATATAGTAGACTCCAACAACACGACTCCTTTTCTGGATAGACTTCCTGTCACACTCTGCATTAGGGATCTAAAACAGTGATCGATTTTAACTCAATCAACTAAGGAGAAAACTCCCTCTGTTTGGAACCAATGAAGCAACAGATGGTCAGTGTTACCTCATGACCAGCTACGCATAAACTGATAAATCGAAGAGACAGGAAAGACAGATTTACATCTGACACGATTGAGCCAGGAGGATCCATACAGCGTGACTTTCTTGACCTCAGGACATTTGCATATCTCTTGTCCTGCAAATTCCAAAATGCACTTTCTATCTCCAACAAAGGAACACATGAACTCATGCAGATGATTTTAAAAGACAATCAGTTATTACCATTGCTACTAGAGCAAATATATTCACAAGTAGTGTGTTTATGTCTCTTATATGTTGTGTAACCTGTGAAGTTTAGTAGCCTATATGTTTTTATACCCATTAGTAGATAAAGTTATTAACTGTACCATGTGTATGCAAGATACCTGAAATTTGATGTTGAATGAAAGCTCGTTTTATTTCCAGAAAAGTGACATGAATGAAAGTTAGGTAAGATGCACAGTGTTTGTATTACAATACTTTATAGCAGTTATTAACAAAATCTCACAGTGATGTTCCCCACGTGACAGATGGAGCATTGTGTTAATTTATGCACGAAGAATAGTAATACGGGGTGTGGCCCCGCCCTGCAGCAACATCTGATTGGAACACCTCTTCGTGGGACGGACTTAAGCGGCTCGCTTAAAAAACAATGACTGGAGCAATTCGTTGCTCTTGCCCCTTCCATTTGACTGCGCTCTCACTTGCACTCCCTCACAGTACCATTACAAGATTGGGTCATCCAGAACTTCGAACACACCGTTGAAGCTTCGTGACCCTGCAGAAATTTTCAAAGTCTTTGCGCTTCACAACTCAGACCCCTCAGAAGAACTTCTAGTGCATCACGCTGCGTAACCAAGCAACCACCAACTTGAAGCTCCATCCAGCAAGAAACAATCCATTCACCATCGAGTGTTTTCCCAGAAATGACATCCAAACGACCAATCGGCAACCAACCAGTGACGGGATTCCCTCTGCCAGAAAAGGAGACTCCGCCCTCAGCAGGAACGCAAGTATCAGACGAGATGATCTTCTCGCGCTGAAACTGGTGCTAAATCTTCTTAAGCACCTAAAAGCCAAATCTCTGCTTTTGTGATTTTCTTATTTTGCAATTTAAGAACTAGGTGCAAATACTAGACTTTTGGGACTCCATTCAAAATTCCGTATTCTCATTCTCTCAACTGTATGTGTGTGTGTGTGCTTTTAGTAATGTAGTTTTAATGTATCTTAGAGTAGCTCGAATAAATTCTTGTTTCATTCCAAAGAGCAGTGTCTTGTGTTATGTGTTTATAAAACTAGTTTAATGCCCAGATCTCATTTACAGAGCTCACAGTTAAGGTGCTGAATGAAGTCGAACAAGCCTAATATGTTGATTCATGTATTGGGAGGAGAAACATTGTCACACCCTGAGCTAAAACATTGTTTAATTGGTCAGGACACCAGTAGGGATGTGTTTAACTGCCGAGTTAACTCATGACAAAAACAAAATATGCTTGTGTAAGGAATTAGATAAAGTTCAAAGGACTCGGAATGAACTTGATTAAACAGATTTAAAATTAATAGTTTACACTTTATTAACTATTCGTCCAGCGAAACGTTAAAATCTGTTTATTTTACCAATTTTGATACTTATATTGTTCCCTTGGCCAAAGGTCATACATAATACATGCTAGTGATATTTTATTAACCCTCTGGGGTCGAAGCCCGCACCAGTGCAGGCTGTCTTGTATTTTCTCCGCCATAAATACTCATAAATACTAAGATAAGAATAAGGTATCGTTTGAAACTGCAAAGGGTCTACTTTTATTTGTGTATAGTCATAATAACAACAAAATAATGTGCTTTTGTAAAATAAAGGAAATATGCAGGGTGCGCTCTCTGCCGTCTCTCACCTCTCTTCACAGACACGTAAATAAAACAACCTGAATCTCCACGAATACTCGCCTCAAAGACATGAGAAATATATGTATAGAAAGCTTGAAATGTCTACTTTTAAATTAAAATTATAATAAATTAAATTCTCTGATAAAGTAATTCGTATGAAACTATTGCAATGTCAGTTTTTACCATCTCAACTTGTTATCTCTAATGCAGTCACACCCACGAGCCGATCGCGCTTTTCAAATTCTAAACATCCACGTGAGACAAGCGTGCATATGTAAACGCCCACATTATCCATAAACAAACGTGAAGAGTTCAACCCACCTACTTTTTTTTCTGGAAGAAGACGCGCTAAGAGGAATAACCAAGAATTTACCTCAGAAGAAGAACACAACGCGATGTGTATCGCAGCTTGATCCAGTGGAGGATATCATTCTGATGATTAGCCTAAGATTACTTGCATCTGTTTGCATCTTGTACACATTTTACTAGTTAGACTTTTCCCAAACTATAATTCCTGATTAAATGAATGAAATCAAGTGAAACATTTTGAAATATGTGTCATTTCATTCTCTAAATGTTTCACAATGCCAGGATGTTTGTTTAATGTTTTATAACATATAAAACCACAAGATATAAATGTTATTAGAGTCTATGGTGTGTTACTGTTCAAGTCTCAGTGTTCTGATCAGTATGTTCATGTGTCTTTCAGAACGTGTGTCCTTGACCTTCACTGTGTATATTTTTATTATACTGTGTTGTAAATAAAATACAAATAATCCAAAACCCACATTATTTTACTCTACTCATACTCTTTCTTACCTGCCTCAGTCATTCATATTGATGGCCCGTTATGGGAGGCCCTTTGTCTCTCAGGTGTTTGTTCAACAGTCCACAAGTAGTAAAATAAAGTGCGCACATCCACAATAAAACGTGCCTCACACGGCGCCGGGGGGTGAATAAAGGCCTCAAGTAGTGAATCGGAACCATATTTAAAATGTTAAATACTTCTCACTTCTGTTGACTGTCGTATGCAGAGGCCGATGACGTAGGACTACCATTCTGGCAGATGACGTAGGACGTATGGCTTCTGTGTTCGTTACTAATCACGGAACGGCTTCTGCCTACGACAGTTAGGAGAAGTGAGAAAAAAGTATAGCATTTTAAATATGGATATTTTTCTTACAAAAAGGCATCGATTCGCTACAGGAGGCCTTTATTCACCCCTGGGAGCCGTGTGATGCACGTTTTATTATGAATGGATGCACTTTATTTTACTACTTGTGGACTGTTAAACAAAAACACCCGCCTACTCCAATTTAAGCGTGGGCGGGGGGGGGGGATTAAGAGCAAGGACATTTTTTTAATATAACACCAATTGGATTCGTCTGAAAGAAGAAAGTCATATACACCTAGGATGCTTTGAGGGTGAGTAAAATATGGGCTAATTTTCATTTTTGGGTGAACGAACCCTTTAATATGTTTTTAAGATACTGAAAAAAGCACAAATGTCAGGGCATGTCAAAACTTCTCCAGGGCCCCAAAACACCCTCAGACCCCAGAGGGTTAAACATGGTCTGCTGCCTGACAAAGAAATGCATTCTGGTTAGAAAATTTGTCCGACTTTGATCGGCGCTGCAGCCGCGAGAGCAAAATGAGACGAGCCGCCTAAGTCGGACACTGCAGTTGCTCAAAATCGGCTGCAAAAGCCTTGATGATAATATATTCTCTTTGGTCAGATTATGTGACGACAAGGACAACGTGTGTTGCGTGTTTTTTTAGACAAGTTCCTGTATTTAACCTCTCTTGATATTGAATATCTGATCTTCAAACAAAAACACCAAAACATTAACAAAATTAAGATTAGGCTATCTAGTACTATTTACATTTAGTCATTAGCAGACGCTTTTAGCCAAAGCGACTTACAAATGAGGACACAATCAAAGGCTACGTTCACACTGTGGGACTTAGTGCTCAATTCCGATTTTCGCTCAGATCCAATTTTTTTGTATAGCTGTTCACATTGTTGTTTTAAATGGGGCCAATATCAGATTTACATTGTGACCAGATCATGGTTCTGAACTGACCCACAAGCGCAAAAGAACGATATGAACAGGTTTCACAACAAAATTGTTAATCAAAACTAGTCCAAAATTAGCCCAATCAAGTTCATGGGGTTAGTAAATCTAGTAGGGCTAAATATCGCATTAGTGGTATTTTTTTTTTTTTTTTTTTTCCCGGGTGCGCCCCAAACCCACAAAATTTGAAAAACAACCCACAGCAACAGTGGAAAAAGTAGCCCAATTCCACGAAGAAACTGTTTGCGCAATGCTGGCAATGCTGTCATACAGAAGTAAACGATGTAAACTAACATAAAGTAAGCGATTATGTGTTTATTTATAGTGTGATCTGCTGCAGAAGCCAGCGAAACTATGCGCAGGCCATATGAAAAATAAAGACAAAGATGTTTTGAAAAGACAGCAGTGTTTTGAAACTTTTATGATACGAGCCCTCATGTTAAGCTTGTATATAGAGTTGTCACTGTAATACTTAAGAGTTCTGACACATCACTGTACTTCCACTAATTAACTTTCACAACTGTCTTGATAACTTTGGGTATGTAAAATCTTTGAAGTGTTTCCCATCATCGTGGAATTATGAAGAATGTCGATCTAGAGTGACGTGAAATTCGCATGAATTCCGACATGACTATTCACACTGCGGTCGCATTGCAAAACATCTTACTTTTTTATCGGATTTAGTACCACATATGGAAGTGTAAATTGGAATTGAAAAGATCAGATTCCATGCGGTTTGTGCGGTTCACACTGTCATTACAAAACCAGATCTGAGTCACATGTGGGCCAAAAAAAATTTGAACCACATTTTCCTGCAGTGTGAACATGGCCAAAATCAACAAAAGAGCAATAAGATGCAAGTGCTATGACAAGTATTGGTAGCATACAAGTGGGCACGGATTTTTAATTATAATTTTCTAATAACATAAAAAGAAAAAATGATAGAATAGAAACTAAAGAGAAGCTAGTGTTAGAGCGCCTTTTTTAAAAGAAAACAGCAGTTAGAAATACAGTATGTGCTTGTGTGTTCACGTCTTAAACTGGGTACTACATGTGCCATTTCGTTCTAAGTCTTAACAACAGAAAAATACAGAATAGATCCATATATGTATCAACCATCTTATGCGATTTTATAGTCGCGCTAGCTCACGTCTATGTCTACCGCTGTATGGAAAGTTCTGATTGCTCCCATTCCTTATAATTTAATTAGACGACGAAAAGAGATGCCCCTTCCCTTTCTAGCCTTGTTTTCTCCGTCGTTTACGTAATGTAATGTTTTTAGTATGGAAAGAGGCTGAAATAATTTACTCAGACCCCAACTACTTATGGTCCTTGCTGAGTCGGCTTTACTCTACGCGTTCTCACAAGAAGGATTGCAACAGTATACTAAACTTTTTTATATAACCCACTGACAAAAAAACTGTAATGAAATCAACTGGACACGCTGTTCTGTTCTAATCACAACAAAGGGCTAAGCAAGCGTATGACACTGACAAGGTATGCGATACAGTTTAAGATCAAACGCGACTTCAGCACAGTAAACAAAACAAGAATATATATTCTTATTGTAAAAGTTTATAAGAAAGGCAGCGCCTATTTGCACTAAGAGTAAATAGTATATATTTTTAGCGAGATATGCTATTTACACTAAGTGCAAACAGATATAGATTCTATTTATACTATGTTAAAACAGCAAGATTTTCTGCTATTTACTACTTATTGCAAATAGTAGCAATTATCTGCACATCAGTATTGTAGTACATTTCTATAAAGCAGTCTGGGCAATAATATAAGGTATGGTGATAAAATATAATTTTAATTCACCTTATTAAATGGATGTTATTCTTATTGGAAATAAAAATCCTCCTACACTACAAACCCTACCAGATACGGTCCCAGATAATGCCTTCCGACGTAATTATTAGATTGAAAAAGGGGGAAAAAAAAAAAGTTGGCGAAAAGGCGGATGCGACCTGGGTCGATTGGATAACAAAAAGACTATGGCACGCGCTACATTTACTCCACTGGAGCAGTAAAAATATCATTTTTTGTAGTGTTGACTACTCCAATCACACATTGGTGGGTGGAGTTAATGTAAATAGCCTCTGCCAAAAAGGTGGGCTATTTGCACTTAGTGTAAATAGAATCTAACAGCTCTTATACAATTAGAGGTATTGGGTCTGTGACCCGTTAAAAATACTAACATTTGTTTTCCAGGGATTAATTTTATACATGCAAAAAGCAGCATAAACAACAGAACATGAGGATTCATATCATATCACATCAAGCACCTGCAGCGCTTCTGCGAGCGGAGAAAAAAAACATAATAAAGCTAGGCTATAGACCTATATCTATCTATCTATCTATAAAACGAATAAATAGGCCTATACGAGAAAACATTTTACTTAAAAAATAAATTAAGAACGAAAACAAAAGAAAAAATTGCAACAAATAGCCTGTAGTGCAGAGTTTCGGTTCGTTTGTACTGCGCGAAAGGGAAAGCGGCATACTATTTTTTTTTAGGCTTATTTTACAAAAGCACAAATATTTTTTTTTTTATTGTGAGTGTACTCAAATAAAGGCAAACCTTTTACAATTCCAATTATCTTTATGACTAAAAGGTGTAGTTGTTTCCACTGTTAGAAGGAAAAAAATCAAATGATTGCGCCGGCGCCGTATGCGCGCACACAGTTAAGCATGTTATCGGACACAGGTTTTTTACCGCCTGTCTTATCATAATAATAGTCAGTCAGGTCAAACATGAAAATATGAAAAACACACGCTCAGTGTGAATATGTGGTAAAAATCGTGCCGTTAAGCTGTTATCCCCGATCCGCCGTTGCATAATGTTATGGCAACCATTTTGTTTTAGTGGATCTAGTGGAACACGGTGGTAAGTGGGAGTTGGTATTTATAATAAATAATATTTGGCATTCAAATACATCGCGAATAAGGAAACATTTGATTTTGTGTCGAATGAAAGACCCAACGTTGGTTTCAGTTTCGTTTAAACCTAAATGAATTTGTTTTGGCTTGTCATTTATATTGCTATAGCTTATATTTTTAATTCTTGTTCTTTTCTAAATACTGTTAATTGAAAGGATTTGTTGTGAGGGGAACTAAAATAGCCTAGCAATGTTTACAGTGTTTATTATAATGTTCGTAAACATTTAGTGTCGGCATTAGGCCTATTTCTGAATGAAATAATAAAATGCGACTTATGTTTTTTCCCCCTAAAAAACATTTTTTTTTATACGCGTAGCGTATTTTAACTATGCAGCAAACATTTTTTAATATTTTGATAAATTACAAAAAAAAAAAAAAACGTTTAACTGATTATATTAATCTGTCAAAATTCTTCACGGTCGTGCAACACATATTCTTGTTAACACTTGTGAACATTACACACAGTGCACGTCTGATTAGAGCTAAGCCGGTCGGTGTGGTAGCCCAGGCACACATAGCCATAGGCCACTAGTGTTAAGACGGTTGGCGTGGTAGCCGGTCTAATTAACAAAAATTGTCCATCAGACGGAATTTTTTAGCACTGACAGAAAAATCTGAAGGCTGTCCGTCACTTGACAGATTACACTGAGGGTGATCTATTGTAATTTATAACTGTAATTCCCAACCCTGTCCAGTGGCGAGTGCGATCCAGTGTGGCAGCCGAGCGCGGGATTATCAGCTCCAGAACAAAAATAAATAATTTTTGCTACGTCTTTGATTACGCACAAGCGAGTAACCACTAGTAAAGAGAAAGAGATGATGCTGCTTCGCTTGATATGAGGTGACTACAGCGATCTAGCACGCCACATTAAAGAGTGCCAAAACTGTATTAATTGCTTGAATTTCCTAATATAATGGACAGAATTTGAAATCTGAGACGGTTTCATATCAAAAGTAACAACGCACAAAGCTTAGCCTATTGTGATTTAATGGATGGGAGGCACACTATGAATCGATATTGGTTCATAAAAAAGAGAATATATTAAAACTGAGAAATCCTAGCATAATTTGTTGTTTTTAGTGGCCTCCACTGTCACTGTGGGTGTGGTGTTGAACATGAAAAGTGACGCAGTCTCTGTTCAGCTGTTCTCTTCATAAATAAATAAATGCATACGCCTATATGCTCGTTCTGTAGGTTCATTATTAAAAATGAAGATGTGAACAAAAATAAGAGCAATTAAATGTGTTATTAAAATATGAACATTAATCTTGGACACATGTATGTGCACTTATATCCTTATACTCAGCAACATGCACATATTGGCTTATATTGTCCCTTCTTACAGGGGTTGGACAATGAAACTGAAACACTGGCCAATATAGTGTTGGAGGTTTCATAGCTATATTTGCGCAGCCTGGTGGCCAGTCTTCACTGATTGCACATTCCACCAGTAAGAGCAGAGTGTCAAGGTTGAATTAACTGTGCAATAGCACAGCTGTACATAAAATATTGCAATGCACACAACATAATGGGAGACATATATTAGAGTTCAAAAGAGGACAAATTGTTGGTGCGCGTCTCGCTGGCGCATCTGTGACCAGGACAGCAAGTCTTTGTGGTGTATCGAGAGCCACGGTATCCAGGGTGATGTCAGCATACCACCATGAAGGATGAACCACATCCAACAGGAGTAACTGTCGACGCAAGAGGAAGCTGTCTGAAAGGGATGTCTAGGTGCTAACCCGGATTGTATCCAAAAAACATAAAACCACAGCTGCCCAACTCACTGCAGAATTAAATGTGCACCTCAACTCTCCTGTTTCCACCAAAACTGTTCATCGGGCGCTCCACAGGGTCAATATACATGGCCGGGCTGCTATAGCCAAACCTTTGGTCAATCGTGCCAATGCCAAATGTCAGTTTCAATGGTGCCAGCAGTGGAAATCTTGGGCTTTGGACAATGTGAAACATTGGTGTGGCATATCAAGATGGTCTACGGTTGTGAGGCCGGTTGGATGTACTGCCAAATTCTCTGAAACGCCTTTGGAGACGGCTTATGGTAGAAAAATTAACATTCAATTCACAGGCAACAGCTCTGGTGGGCATTCCTGCAGTCAGCATGCCAATTGCACGCTCCCTCAAAACTTGCGACACCTGTGGCATTGTGCTGTGTGCAATAATCATGCTGTCTAATCAGCATCTTGATATGCCACACCTGTGAGGTGGATGGATTATCTCGGCAAAGGAGAAGTGCTCACTAACACAGATTTAGACAGATTTGTGAACAATATTTGAGAGAAATAGGCCTTTAGTGTACATAGAAAAAGTCTTAGATCTTTGAATTCAGCTCATGAAAAATGGGGGCAAAAACAAAAGTGTTAATTTTGTGCAGTGTAACTAGAAGAGGTTGGGTTTTAATATTACACAAATTAATTATTTTGTTCAGACATCTGTATTATTTTTCCTAATTTAATGTGTGACATGTCGTAATAACAAATGTCCAACTTGTAAGTTCTGCAGAGCTGGACATTTTAGTAAAGATCAAATAAACGAGTTCAATGAATGAAAACCAACCTGTTTGTTCCTCAGTATCTTCATGTTTGTCTCTGAATGCTTCTTCAATCTTCACGTCTTCTCTCTCCTCTTTAATAAACTCCATCTCTGTTTGTGTCTCAGTATCTTCTTGTTTGACTCTGAATGTTTCTTCAATCTTCACGTCTTCACTCTCCTCTTTAATAAACTCCATCTTTGTTTGTTCCTCAGTATCTTCATGTTTGTCTCTGAATGTTTCTTCAATCTTCAGGTCTTCACTCTCCTCTTTAATAAACTCCATCTTTGTTTGTTCCTCAGTACCTTCATGTTTGACTCTGAATGTTTCTTCAATCACGTCTTCACTCTCCTCTTTAATAAACTCCATCTTTGTTTGTTCCTCAGTATCTTCATGTTTGAATGTTTCTTCAATCGTCAGGTCTTCACTCTCCACTTTAATTAATGCCATCTTTATAATAGTGTCACGTGGATCTGTAAGAGATGAATCACAGATTCCTTAAGTTCTCAAGTTAAGATCTCAGTCGCTTCAGCAGGAGTTTTTCTGCGAGTTTGGACAATTTGTTCTGTTTAAGATGAGAATAATTAACAGAAAGAAAAATAAGTGCAAACTAAATCTGAGTGCGTCTCAATCAGCTAGTTCAGTAGTCAGTACACTGTTAAGGGAGTCAGTCAGAGTGATAGTTAATGGACTTAAATGGGCATTAAAAACTCTCAAACTAGTGCTACAAATTAATTACAAATTAAAGAGATGCTTAATTTTTAGGAATTTATTGTTTACAGTTAGTATTGATTTGTAGATTACATTTAATATATTTTGTAAAATTTGTCATGACACATGTTTGAGACTGTTGTTCTCGCTGCATTAACGGTTTTGAGCATCGTTTTTTCCATCAGCTGCATCCCAATTCGTAGGCTACATCCTTCGAAGGCCTCATTTGTAGGCCGATTGCGTCACCACGGCGCGACGAAGGCTGTCGTAATTCGAAAGCGACTTCAAATGCAGCCTCCGTTTCGCGAGCAAATGAAGGATACAACAGATGGATTCTTCGCAGCCTACCCTATCCCAGAATTCACAGCGCGCCGGTGAAGACGGGACTTTTATTCAAACAAAATAGCTGGTGATGGTTCTGTGGCGGCCGACTAATACACTTCTAAATGTAAGTATCGTGTAATTTACTCAAATAGCTAGCAAAACAAACGTTAAGTCAGGGGTCTTAAAAATGTGACGTTAAACTAACAATACCACTGTACAGATTAATTTGTTAGGTGGTCTGAGGCATAAGTTCTTGTATTTATTAAATTAAGGGCTGAATATGATACCGTATCGTCCCGATATACAGACATGTTTTTTCTTGAAATACATTCTGAAACAACTGGGGGTGGTTTATATTCAGGGTCTAGACTTTGATCATGTCAATAATACACCCACAACAAATGCCGCCAAATATGCATAAAATGAGTGTGCCATGAAATACGTAATGCAATGCGTGTTGTAAAGATCACGAGTAAAAACAAAAGAAAAGCTTACAGCTGCATGAGTCGTGACGGTCACGTTAACCTGATGGGACCAAACTCTCTTTGTGATTTTAAAACGTAAAACAGAACCCAGATTTGAAGACTACAGTAAGATTAACTTCTATGTTATAAGATTTTGGTAGGCTACTATTAGATGGATAATTCAGATGGGCTACCTGTTTTTTTTTTTTTGGGATATCAAAAAGTGTATATATTTTAAATGTGATTGTTGCTACATTTAACCAGTTTTTACCATACTTTCAAAACCAAAATTAAAATAGGAAAAATATGAAATATGAAAATAATTGAAGACAAAATATGTTTTACTGAGAAAAAACAAAAAAGGGGGGGGGGGATTTGGTTTTTAAAAAGCTTTTTTCCAAAAGGTACATCTAGAAAAAGGGGGGTCGTCTTATATTCGGGCCAATACGGTAAATCCTTTACTGGGGACAAAAACTCTGCCAGTGTGGCTCGGAGGTACATTTGTAATATTTCCACTAGGACCTCTTGTGTACACAACAATTAGCCCTCACCCTATATATAAAGCCCACAACAATAAGACAAGAAGTAGATAAGGCTACTTAATAAAACTTTCACTTGTATTTTTATTTTATTTATTTATTCTTTGTAATGCTGTCATGCAAGGCATGTCCACAAAGGTTTTAGGCAAACTTGATGATCCAGAAATACGATTTCTGGAGTATTTTGTATGCGTGTCATAT
This sequence comes from Sinocyclocheilus anophthalmus, assembly GCA_018155175.1. NCBI lineage: Eukaryota > Metazoa > Chordata > Actinopteri > Cypriniformes > Cyprinidae > Sinocyclocheilus > Sinocyclocheilus anophthalmus. Next base: position 145,861 of record JADLZN010007984.1, read on the forward strand.
TTTCTAACCTTAAGATTGCAGCCCTGTCTTAATATTTTTAATAAGTCTTTCCTTTTTCTCTTCTTTTAGGTCAGTTCTGGAGAAAACGGGGCTGCTGGGAAACTTAAAAATGAAATGAATGAAGTTGCTCCGTACATTTATTTTGTCATTTAAATGATTTGTGAGTGAAGCCAAGTCATTTCTGTGCATCATTTTAGTTTTTGTATTACACGTTGAAACTTGTAAATAAAAGACAAGTAGTAGTTCCGGAAATTGTTTCTTTTTGCTAAGCAAATTTGTAAATGACAGCAATTCTATACTTTTTTTTTTTGCATCTAAATTAAGATTTGTTAATGAAAATAAATTGTTCTATACTGAAAGTACTTTTTTACAACTTTAATTCGTCTCCAGTGTTTGAGTGCATATCTCCACTGTCCAGCACTGGGACGTTCAGCTTTATCCCGCAGTACGGGGCTCTGGTCTGATTTGGGGAAAGAAGGAAAGGACTAATTGTGTAGAGCTATGAAGTAACTTTAGTAAAGTGCTTTCAGTAACTACTAACAGTGCATTGAGGAAAAACTGCATGCATTTAAAACCTAAAGTAGAAGTATTATCTTGCATACTGTAATGTACTTAAGGTACGAAGAGTAAAAATAAAGGTATGATATGACGGTCTGGCATTAATATTACTGCTGCGGTGTATGTTGCATTAAATTTTTTACATCATTACAATATCCTAAGTCGAATCCCAATACTTACATTTAAAGTGTAATTAAAAGTAATAAAAAACTAACAATTCATTCAATAAAATCTCAGAATGGCAGCTCTCTTCTCGCACCGTTGCTACGCCGGACACCTGCGAAGGCTAGACTCTTTTTTATTATTATTATTATTATTATTCAATGCTTTGGACACTAACACAGAAAGGCATTCATAACTGGGAGATTTACAAATAATGACTGAGATTACACTCAATTTTCGTTCGCACTCTGTACATCATATAACAAAATACATTTAAAAATACAATAAAAACACTGAGGAAGAAAAATAAAGACAAAGAAGAAGCAGGGGAGTAAGTTAGGGGAGGTTTTCACAGTATGACACCGAAGTCCTCTAATAAAGTATACAAAAATCTTGCTTTGGGACTTCTCATCCCTCTGAACGTCTCCAAATACAATACAAATTCCTCTTTTAACACCACTAATTGTTGGGGGAGTTTTGACAAATGTACATTTATGAATGTAAAATTATTTATTACACAAGATATCTTTTTATCCTTAAATAACAAACTTAATTTCCCATGAAAGGATCAGTCTTACAGGTAGTCTTTGGTGTTTACAACAGAATGCAACATTCAAGAATGTTTAGTGCCTTTAGTGCTAGACTCCTCTCTTCTGGCCAGAGACTGAATTCCTCTCTATTATAAACTGATTCGCGCTATCTGCAGCGAAATGAGACGCACCTTTTCTATCATAAGTGGATGCAAAACAACGAATTCGTTGCACAGATAGCCTGAACCCTTTAAACACTTAAAACCACGAACCTTTCTTCATCCGAATCCCACCAGCTGCAGGAGCCGCGGCGTGACTGCAGACCACGAAACCAAAATAAAAGTCCCGTTCACACTCTGCTCCCGAAAATCACTAACGTGCAGAAAAGTACACACAAATAACACAATAGACGAGAACAGAGTTTAAGTGTTGCCCAATCATGTGCTGAAAATATTAGGAACTAGCAGAGGTCACAGCCCTTCACCTGTCAGTGTCTCATAAACATAAAGCTTTCAGAGAATTACAAGCTTACTGGTCGTGTTGTTTTCTTCATGTAGTCGAATAGACATATCAGTTAAATCCACAAAAGGTGCATAAAGTGAGCTTATTCATCACTAGTTACCCTGCTGAAAAAAACAGCATATGCTGGTTAGGTATGTTTTGACGCTGGGATGCTGGTTTATGCTGGTCCTTTGCTGGTTTATGCTGGTCCTTTGCTGGTTTATGCTGGTCCTTTGCTGGTTTATGCTGGTCATGTGCTGGTTTATGCTGGTCCTTTGCACATGACCAGCATAAACCAGCAAAAAACCAGCAAAAGGACCAGCATAAACCAGCAAAGGACCAGCTAAAACAAGCAAAGGACCAGCATAAACCAGCAAAGGACCAGCTTAAACCAGACAAAGGACCAGCATAAACAGCAAAGGACCAGTTTAAACCAGCAAAAAGACCAGCATAAAACAGCAAAAGGACCAGCTTAAACCAGCAAAGGACCAGGCTAAACCAGCAAAAGGACCAGCATAAACCAGGATCCCAGCGTCAAAACAGACTAACAGCATATCCTGGTTTTTCAACAGGGTAAAAAAGTCCACCTTTTTGTATGCCCTTCTGTGTGTATCACAATTATAGTACTTGTTTACTACTGGCAACTAGGCTTTGGAGCGAAACCATTTAAATGTAAAAATTGAAATAAAAAACATAACTAAGTTTTTTAACTATATTTGAAATAGCCTCTTCATGCGCTGTTTATATACTGACACTACTGGTGTAGTGAAGAGTGACTCCAAATAGTCTATATACTGTACAACTTGTTTACTTAATCATATGAATTAAATTCAAACTTATACTAGTAGTTTTGCACAATGTTTTCACACATTTTGTTGCATGCAATGCTTTATTACAGCGTGCATTTTTGATTGCACTTAAAGCTGCAGTCCGTACCTTGTTTTGAATAAAAATGATCTGAAATCAATATTTGAGCAAGTACATGAGACCAGCCAGTGTTCAAAACTATCGCCTTACTTTAGCCCGATTCACAACGGTTATCTTATAATAATGTTTTCTAATTTGAATGATACGGGTAGGTTTTCATGGGAAATTCAAGCATGGCACTGCGTCATTACATCACATCTGTAAACATAAAGACTGAGTCCCGGCTAAAAGGCTATATCGCATGTGCAGATGCTGCAGGTGGCCGATCGATTATAGCCTTTTCTCACAGCAGCTAGAAAAATTAAATGTATCATTTTGATGGCGGATTGTCATCAGGAAGTATTAGTGTTTATGAAACATGGGAATAATTAAAAGGATATTCCAGTTATAAATGTGTTTGATTAGAGCTAGCCTGGGATTACAAAAGATTTGGATTTGGAAAGAAAACCAGTTCGAATGGAGCATAATTTGCTTTGGGTTAAAATAATTTCTCAATATGAAATTCGAAGAGTATGACAATTGCTTAGGACTGTGCAAAAATGAAATCTACACGCTAATCCACACTATAATCATAGTCACCAATTGCTGAGGTGTTAACATTAATTCATTTGAGAAAAAGATATGATAATAATACTGTGAACGGTGATGTGATATGAGCTAACCAATCGTTAGATTAAATCACCATGTAGCGGATTATGGTACGCTTTTTTCCGGTCAGAACAAACGTGGCAGACTTGTTACTTGTTCAGATGGCAATATACGGTGAAAATTCTTATTTGGGTCATTTCCAAGACGTAGGCTAGAATCTGCGATTGCGAAGTACAGTAAATATCCACAACCGTGCGGGACTGACTGCCCACATACTCCTAAAAATATAGATTAATCTCGCGTTGGGCCACGCGAATCACAACGATGAGCTAGATAATTCTGCACACAGCTGCAATTACAGGTTTTCAAACAAAGATGGCAACAAAGAGGCAAAACTTACGGACTGCAGCTTTAACTCGATGCGTAAAAATATTGACTGGATCAGAAGTCGTTGTTGTGTTTTCTCCTCTCTTTCCTTCCTCTTCCATTCTGCAGCCCACTTTATCTTCAATTTTAAAAACTGCAGTGAGAAATAGGGTTTTGTGTGACCCTTTCCTGTTCCTGTTCAGATGAGCAGGAGAAATAGTGCAGCATTTTTTTACACCTATGTGTGTTAATGTTGCTAGTGTGTTATGCTGTTGTATTATTTTTAATGAAATGATGACCGAGTCTCGTTCTGCTTGACTGTAAACAACACTTATTTTATTACACTTCTGCCCTCACATATCAACGTGACTTACTTTTGTCACCCACTAGAGGCTATATACAGGAACTGCATAACATATATAATACTCGTAATGAATCTATATTCAAACAGCTTGAATATTACATCCCCTTTATTGTCTTTGATTTTTCAAGCTGTTTAATGCCACTCAGCGGGTGTTGCATGCATCAGTCCAAAAGAAGTTAAATAAAAAGCGCCCATCCACAAAAAAGTGTCTCACACGGCTCTGGGGTGAACAAGGCCTTCTGTAGCGAATAAAAGATCCATATTTAAAACGTAATAATCACTTTAATGTAGCTTGCGACAACAGTTGTATACGGAAGCAGCTCCGGGCGGATGACGTATGAGGTCAGCTTTGCGCATGCGCCTCTCAGAAGTGACGAATGCGGAAGCGAAGAGGAGAAATCAAAACAAAATGACAGTCACGAATTAGAAGCACAAAACGAGGATTTGTAAAGAAGAATGTCGGAGGATTTCGCTATAAAACCAAGAGGAGACTGGTTTTCCTTTGCTAAATAAGGAAACTTTGCTTCATTGCTGCTGTTACCAAACGTTGGTTTCCCGAGATCACCGAAAGCATGCGCAACGCTGACCTCATAGTCATACGCCGGAGATGCTTCCGTGTACACCTGTTGAGATGTTTTTCGGAGAGAAAACTGGGACAATGAATTATATTTTTTTCGCCTTTACGGTAAAATACATTTCGGAGATAACGAGTGTTGCCGACTTCATCTCTTAAGCCGAAAACAAAGAAAGTACTAGTGTATCAATAAATTATTAAAACGTTAATGCAGTCTCCTTGCTGGTTTTCCCTGACACATTCATAATTATTATATCTTCCGGTGCACTGTGGCAAGTTTTTGTTGTGTGTGTGTGCACGCAATTGAAGGCAATTAAAGGGGTCCCAAAATTTTAACTTTATTGATTTATATGGTTTCTTAATAAACGTGCGACTAATAGCCGACTCGTGCTAGAAATGAACGACTACTAAGCGACCAGAAAAATCTTTAGTCGAGGGCGGCCCTATGCAGGATGTTTATAAAGAGTGGGCATTCTGTTCCGTTCTGTTCCATATAATGTTTTCTATTTTGTGAATTTATTTTAACATGCGCCTATTTAATCTTAATTCATTTAATCTTTATTTTAAAGTGTAACCAATTGTGCTTTCATATTTAAACACGTTTGCTTTATTACACTTCTGTTTTTAGTTTGTTGTTCTGTTTTTGAATGGCTTTCTTTAAATTCAAGTTCTGTTTTCTCATTCTTGTCGAATATTTTTTTTAAATAAATGCAAGGGATAAAAGACATATAACGTTTTGCTCTGTCTTAAAATGTGAGCTTGTGAACTTGTATATGATCATCTGTTTAAACCTCAGCTATTTATTTATTTATTTAAATTGGGGAAAAAATCACTTTCCAACCAGTCTACCCTGCTTTTTCAACACTCTAAATACTTGATTGAATTAAATTAATTGAAAAGTGCAGTGTAGTAGCAGTAATAGAATATGTTTGCGGTCATAATGATGACAGTAGCGCACACAAAATAGTATCTGTTCCGTGCTCCGGCGCGGTTAGCGCTCACACTGCATGCGTACCGCGCCTGAGCCCAACCGAACCGGGCCAGGGCCGGCTAAACGAACCGCGCTCACACTAGTCAATTTAACTTTCTTGGTTTAAAATTATTCATTAATTAATTTATTCAAGTTTTTACATGTGTACATGAAAATGGAGGCAAATTCTATAAAGTCCTGCAATATTACAAGCAGAAAAAAAGATATCAACAACAAGGAAATGTTTTATTAATATTAAATTTTATTTAAAAAACATGAGGATTCTAATTCGTTCCATTTAAGTCCTTGGTTTTGTGAACAAAATTTTATTTACTAATTTCTTTTTTTGGGGTGGTTAAATCGGGTAACGAATAAATCTGTGCTCTCATTTTTTACTTAATAGAAGAACGATTTAATAAAGTAATTTTTAATTAAATTTCTTCAATTCGTGGATCACATATTTTTTGCCGTGTCATGAGCACAGCTGTCGGAATATGTGTCAAAAGTCAGATCGCAAGTATGCATTTAACCTGTTGGAATGCATAATTGAATTATTAAACTGAAGTGTCAAACCTTTTATCTATGACAGTAATGGTGACAAAATAAATATGCACAACTCAAATACTGGATAAATTAAGCACACTTCAAGCAATGTCATCACTAATATTTCACTCCAACAGTAGTCAAATAGTTGCAACATTATGCATTTAGCCTATATGATGTAGTCGAGATTTAATGTAATGATATGTTACTATTTTTATTGAGCAAACAATGTCAACCATCCCTTTGTGTCACCTGGTGGTGATTTCGCAAACGAGTTTCACATGTGACCGATTTGTATTTGCCGCTGCAGCATTGACACGGCAGTAAGCACGGCCGTAATAGGCATACTGGTTGACTACCTAATGTATTACATCAGTAAATTTGGGAGGCTGCAGACAAACGTGAGATGAAGTGGATTACTCGTGGAAAGAGTTTGTGTTCTACATGACTTTCTGACGCCACGTGATGCACATGATGGTGACGTTGCAAATGTTGATTGGCCACATGAAGGAAGTTCAAGAAGCCTTTTGAACACATTATATATTAATATTGTATATTAAATATAATAAGAGTATTTGTCTAGTTATGAGAGAAACATTTAAAAATGTTATATTTTTTTAAGTTTTTTTTTTGAAAAGATGGTTTCAATTGTAAAAAAAAAGTAAGTATTAGTTGCAATTGTGTACAAAGTATGTGGACAAAGCACATTTTAGTTCATATTTGTGGGGTCCCAAAATAGCACAGCTGAGTGTACTCAAGTACGTGTATTTTACTGCACTTTTTTCACCTGGGTTCACATGTGCATACAATATTCATATCATAAATCTCCTCCTCCTGAACAACTTTATAAGTGTAAAAATATGCTCTTGACCTGGTGTACCCAAACGTTTAAACAAACTTAAAAAAAAAAAAAATTGGTAAGCTCATGTATCATATGATTCCTAACAAGCATGCAAAATTTTATGGAGATCGGGCAAAATTTGGCACTCTAAAAAGTAAAAATGAATATATTCCTATTGCAAATTCCCTGAAATTACCATTATAACCACTAAGATGGCAGCAATAGGTAAGTATGTTGGAAAACAATGTTCCGCTAAATGAATACATTTATTTGATACGACCCCGCCTTAGGGTCAAGGAGGTAACATAAATAAAGAGTACTGGGCCTGCCTTTTACCATTTCTGTGTTTTGTTTTTATTTTCTGTTTATACCAAATCTGTAAAAAAAAAATTTAGTTCTGAATCTCTTTCCACAGCTAGGGCATGTGAACAGCTTTTCTCCAGTGTGACTTCAAGGTCTCCCTTGTTAGTGAACCTTTTTTCCACATTGTTGGCAGTTGAAATATCTCTCTCCACTGTGAACACTCATGTGAACTTTGAGGTTTGTTGACAGGAACTCTTTCCACACTGTTGGCAGGTATAAGGCTCCTCTCCAGTATGAATTCTCATGTGGTTTTTAGGGTCTCCTTTTCGATTTAAACTATAGGCCCTTTTGCACCGCGTTAGTTCCAGAACTAAACGTACGGTACTAAAGTACTGGGACGATTTTGCGTGAACCATTTCCCAGTACCATTTAAAGAGTTGCATTCGCACCGAGAGTGTGTACTAAGAAGTGACGTAAGCCGGTCGACAGCGACGTCATTTGTGCGCGGCGTTCAACAACAGAAACAAAGAAGAACAACATTAACAACAGGAGGATGGAGGACGCTGTGATCGGAGCTGTGTTTTTGTTGTGTCTCGCGGGTTTCACAATAATGGACATGGAAAGTCGACGTATACGTAAAGCGATTGAAAGAACGGAAAGGAGGACTAAGAATCTCCAACAACTGGCAGTGCTACATTTGCTACAAAAGCCTGCACTCCAGCGTCCGTCCATCTATCGCTGTTCACCATACTTGCGAAATAAGTTGACATGCTTACAGTATGTTTACACGGCGTTTTAAATCATGGCGGGTGAGGGCGTTTTCATACGTGTTTGGCCAATCAATGTCTACTTGCATCACGATTAGTACCAGTTGTGCTGATTAGACCCTGCTCTGGAGTAGGAGCTAATTTGGTTCTCGAAAAAGGCAGTCCGGTACTAAAATCGCACCCAGTTCCGGCGGTGCGAACACGCCGAAAAGTGGGTAGTTCCACAATTAGTTCTGGTACTATGAAAAGGTTCCTGCGGTGCGAAAGGCCATTATTTCCACAGTTTACAGGATAAGGCTTCTCTCCGGTGTGTGAACTGCACTGTGCCTTGTTACGGGTTACCTTTGAGTGAAACTTAGTCCACATGAGGGCAGATGTAAGGTTTCTCTCCAGTGTGAATTCTCTTGTGCCTTTTAAGGGTTCCTTTATTAATGAAACTTTTTCCACATTGGTGGCAGGTGTAAGGCTTCTCTCCAGTGTGAATTCTCAAATGGATTTCGAGGCTTGCTTTTTTGGTTAAACTTTTTCCACATTGGTGGCAGTTGAAATATCTATCTCTAGAGTGACTACTCATATGGACTTTGAGGTTTCCTTGTTGACAGAAACTCTTTCCACACTGTTGGCAGGTATAAGGCTTATCTCCAGTATGAATTCTCATGTGGTTTTTAAGGCCTCCTTTTCGAATGAAACTATTTCCACACAGTTTGCAGGCATAAGGCTTCTCTCCGGTGTGAACTGCAATGTGCCTGTTAAGGGTTCCTTTTTGAGTGAAACTTAGTCCACATTGAGAGCATGTGTAAGGTTTCTCTCCTGTGTGAATTCTCTTGTGCCTATTAAGGGTTGCTTTTTTAATGAAACTTTTTCCACATTGTTGGCAGGTGTAAGGCTTCTCTCCAGTGTGAATTCTCAAATGGATTTCGAGGCTTGCTTTTTTAGTGAAACTCTTTCTACACTGTTGGCAGATGAAATGACTTCTAGCTCCTGTGTTTTGAGCTCTCTTTTGTGAAGTCGGTTTAGTTTGTGAGCAACTAAACAAATTTTCTCCAGTGAAATCATTTTTCTCACACTGATCTTTGTCTTCCATTTCATTTAGTTTTTCACTTTTCTTTTTCAGCAGCATCAGGTCTAAAGCAGAAAGAGACAAATACAAGTTAATCCCATTTTAATGGCACAAAGTAGGGCTGCAGCATTAAATCATAACATAAAATGAAATTATGAAAATCATCGACAACGATTCTCATGATCGATTAGTCGGGTCTGCCCTCAGTGCACATCCAACTTCAGACAGTTGCGTTAAATTACAGCACTGAATTACCATTTCTATGGACAAAATGCATCTAAAAATAGTGGAGGAAACAGAATGAGATGCTGCGGGAGAGTTACGTGATCCAAGCTGCCCAAAACATGAGAATTCTTTATTTTAAGCTTTAAGCTAATGCATTAGTGTAATGGCTTGCCCTGTCACCCAGCTAACCATTTTTGGTTCTCAGAATGTTCTGGGAATGTTAGTTCCCTTTCAAGGGAACTATGAACTGCGTCCTCTAGGGGTCGCTATGGGGAACACCTTCAGTGTGACCAGTGTCTGAAGCATATATCTAAAAACGACAATAACATTGGCCGGCGACAGCATATGGCGTCACTACCGGTGCAACTATAGTATTAATACGCCGCACAGGAAGCGAAACAGAAACCATGTCATCCTCTTCTTCGTCTTCACTGACAGTTTGTTTATGTTGTAACGCTAAACATGACTAGGAGTGCATGTTTCTCGCCAGAGGCTTTGCTCTTGATACCTGCAGTTTCACACGGCTCGCGTGCTGTGTGTGTTGAAGAGCAAGCGCGTTCAGCTCTCGAGGGAGTTGGATGCACTCTGCATTCATTGCTTATTTCTTGTGAGGGATAAGCATGAATTGAATGCGTTCGTTTCACAGGAGGCGGCTTGTGCACATTGTGATGTATTTGCGGGACTTCTGAGGGGGATGTGAGTATTTCACCATTTACGCGAGTTTGTAGATAGCGCTTGCATGAGTGCGTTTGCCTCTCGCAGGAATAGCGATGCATTTGCGGCCTTTTTTTGTCGTTCGTGCTTGATTTCCGAGGTAGTCTAGTGGTTGGGTGGAGCGTGTTTAGCTCCCGCTGGAGCTGAATGCATGCAGCACGTTGCATCGCGGTGAGAACATGAAAAGACCTGACGGGACATTTCTCCATAACAGTAATTTCCTTTTGTTTAAATAGGAAATGTATAGTGTGGATCTGTCTGCAGTTATTGGATAGATGGTTTATATCATGTCCTTCTCAGATAACCACATTATACTGCACTCCNCACGACTAGGAGTGCATGTTTCTCACCAGAGGCTTTGCTCTGATACCTGCAGTTTCACACGGCTCGCGTGTGTTGAAGAGCAAGCGTGTTCAGCTCTCGAGGGAGTTGGATGAGCTCTGCATTCATTGATTATTTTTTGTGAGGGATAAGCATGAATTGAACGCGCTCGTTTCACAGGAGGCGGCTTGTGCTCATTGTGAGTCTTTGCGGACTTCTGAGGGGGGATGTGAGTATTTACCATTTACGCGAGTTGTAGATAGAGATTGCTGAGTGCGTTGGCATAGTGGGATAGGCAATGCATTGCGGGCTTTTTTAAGTAGTTCGGCTTGATTTTCCGAGGTAGTCTAGTGTGGGTGGAGGGGTTAGCTCACACCGCGGGAGAGGAGCTGAATGCAGCAGTCTGCGTTCTCACGTGGAATGAAAGAACTGACGGGCATTTCTATAAAACAGTAATTTCTTTTGTTTTTATAGAAAGATAGTGTGGATTGTATGGAGTTATTGATAGATGGTGTATTATCAGGTCTTCTCAGATAAACAAATTATTAATAACACCTACGACTTGAAAAAAAGAAAATTTGTGTTCCAGCATCCACATTCCAGCATACTGTTAGGCCAAACACGAGGGGATGCCCATCGAGACTGGTTAGAGAAGATCTGCACCTGTTGAAGAGACGCTGGCATGATATCTATCATTAGGGAGGGACACGTTTCTTAAGCCGGCAGCCGGTAGGATGAGTATCCGGCACACGATGGTGGTGCTTCAGGCTTTTCAGGCTGATCTGTTGGAAGACCTGGATAAAGGCAGGGTCTATCCCCTGATGAGGTGGTTGCGTCGCACCACGGATCTTGCTCACCATGCCGCTAAGCAGGCTGCCACTGCCATTGGCAGAATGGCAGCCATGGTGGTTATGGAGAGACATCTGTGGGTGAGTCTGGTGGTTATCGGGTTGAAAGAGAAGGGCTTTCTTCTTGTGGGTTTCCCCTTCTGAGCTTTTCGGCACTTCCGTTGAGATGGTGGTCGTGAGGTTTTAGGAGGCCAAGACATGCTTGACTGTCTTTAAATCCTTCATTCCACGAGGGTTCAGGCTTCGGACTTCGCCTCCAGCCTATATCATGAGCATGAGTCATGCTCGGGAGCCATGGTTGGTGAGCACGATCCATTTCATCTACTTTGGTACATGCTCCTATCCTCTGGCCAGGTGCGAACTACTCATTTCTCACCGAGAGGTCTCCCGAGATTTGAATCGTTCCTTAACCTTCATGCACGTTCTCTGAGCTCAATGCTCCATAGACGGTCGGGCCCGTGGTCCTCACTGTCACACTGCCCTTAGGGTTAAACCAATAATCACACCTCTGTGGAGTGGGCTGGAGTACACTGCATTCCCTGAAGTTAGAGGGATTTGTGTTTCTGTGGGAAACCCCTCATTTGTGCTTCTGCTCTGAGGAGTAGTAAGCTCTATATGCATGAATGGTTATTGGGACCCACTATTTCTTCAGATTCTATCGGGTCTGGTTATATGGGACCCACGCTCTCTATCGAGGCACCAGTCTACCCCCATTCTGGTCGAGCTAAGAAGTGCTCCCCTCTCTGTGAGGGTTAGCTATGAGTCGCTCCGTGGCAGTGACTTCAGGTAGTTGGGCTGCTTGCTGCTTCCCTGATAAACTGCCCCAATTTGGGTCAAGCTAGGCAGTGTTCTCCTCACCTCAGAGGGTTGCCTTTGAGCCTGCCGCTCCCGACTGAGTGTCTGTGACTTCTGGCATCTGTGAGCAATCTCTAGAAAAATCCATACTATGGTAAGGCACCGCTAAGCTTCTGTGCACTCAAAAATCAACATGGTGTACCAGTGTGAACGATAAGCACTTGCGCACTCTCTTAAATCCTGTTGTAAGGTTTACGTGTTGTTCGCCCTTGTTCCCTTTCTCTGAGTCGGCTTAGGCCCCGGTACTTGCCTTGGGCTCCACTCAACTAGTGTGTCTCTGTTGATACACTTTTAAAGCATCGCTCCACTCACTGTAGAGGGTTATTTATGAGCATGGTGCTTGCTTATGAGCGTTCGAGTTCTCTCCCTTTCTGAGGAGTTGAATTCCCCGCTCCATGGGCTGTTCTCGTGGTGGTGCTTAGCAGTGTTGCCTATGAGCACGCTACTCCTTTTATGAATTCGGAGTTCTCCTCACGTGGAGAGTTGAGTTCTCTGTTTTCCCAGAGCACCTGGAACCGGCAACATCAGGCGAACTAGGCCCTTCCTCTGCCTCCCTGATGCGCTGAGTTTTTGGCTAAGCTTGCAGTACGCTTACTCTTCAGGATTTCTAATGAACATGCTATAGGTTGAACCCCCTCTCGGCTGAGAGCTGGGTGTTATGCTCCCTCAGCTAGGTAACTTACTTCTAGCCATTCCAGCATTATAGCATGAGGATGAGTTGGTGCTTCTCAGACATATTGTTCTTGGGATGCGCCATTTCCATCTATACAGGTGCATCTCAATAAATTAGAAATGTCGTGGAAAAAGCTTCATTTATTTCAGTAATTTCAACTCAAATTGTGAAACTCGTGTAATAAATCAATGCACACAGACTGAAGTAGTTTAAGTCTTTGGTTCTTTTAATTTGGATGATTTTGGCTCACATTTAACAAAACCAAAATCGCCTTCAGAGTGCATGAGGGCCCATTAGACGATTTTTTTAAAATCCTATGATAGGTATGTGCGCACGCGAAGTCGCTGTGCACTTTCTAAAAGCCACATTAAGCTTTTTGCGTTCTTTCTAAAATCCTGTATGGTAGGGGATACAGCTTCATGCTCTTTTTGAGTGGTTTAAAACCCCGGTTCCTCCTTTGGCACCACTCCTCCTATGTATCCTCTTGATACCTACTTTAACAGGGTGTTGCAACTAGGGGTCTGTTGAGACAGTTCCTTCAGCAAGCTCATGCAGAGCAAGCGGTAGCCCCCTGGGTGACAGGCCAAGACCCAGTACGATTCTAGGCACTTGGTCGTATCTCCCTAAAGTAATCTATTCCTGATTCCAAGCCTTGAGCTCTACCCCGGGCCCAGGAGTTCTGGCCCTAAAAGGTAAGTTTTTTGGGGTATGTAGCCTAGGCCTTTGGCCATAGGGGATAATGTCACGGACAGCCATCTAACGTCCCAGGGGCAACTCCCTTAATGCTATGGTAGAGTTGATACTTAGTGCTCACCATGGTTCTGGCATGCACTCCCCTCAGCATGGTGGCATGAGTATACCGTTTCCCATAGCGACCCTAGAGGAAACGTTCCCTGAGTAGGGAATGAGACACTGCGTCCTCTAGGTTTCCTGCCATACTTTGGACGCAAGCTTCATCCTCATGAATATGCTGGGTTTCTCTCATATCTAAAGGCTGCAACACACCAGTTTTTGTACCGTGATGAGTTATACAATCAAATCCTTTCATGATAACATACAGTATACACGCTGCTAATAATTTATTAATTGCGAGATTCATTGGTCATAACAGAACTTTTGTGAGATCGCGATGAACAAAGAGTGAAAGCTTTTTAGTGGGTATAAAAGCAGCGCTCTTTGCAAGCTTTCGAGGCAATAATCTTTTTAAAATGTAGAACTTTTGTTTTTCGGCCACACACGTTGCAAAGTTTCGGGAATGACATCCGCATATTTATGTGGGATTCGCTCTCGAAGTAGCAGTGATTGACATAGTGATAACCATAGCAATAGATGGGACAAAATATGTGAAAATGTGCATTAAGGGTGCTTTCACACCTGTAGATCCATTGCTTCGTTCCGAAACAGGGATTACAATTATTACAATGTTGCTTTTTATGCTTGGCGCGGTTCGCTTTCACCGGGCAATGTTTCGAAACGGACCAAAATTTGTTAACCAAGGCACACGCGGAGGTACAAACTGTCTCTCATTGGTCAAAATTTCACAGTTTATTTTCCGGGATTTCACTTAGATGTCACAGCTGTCATCCGTCAGGATGGAACGACAACAGCTTGGCGGGCTTATTGGGGTGTTTTTTTTTTTGTAGACGTCACTATATAATTATCACTTTAAGCAGGAGTCCAAGATTCATCGGGAAAACATTTTTAAAATGCACCTACTAGAAAGAAGAGCAATAAGACGGCATTATAAAACGAAAAAGTGCGCTTTGATTTTGAAAAGCGAAGACATGCTCACCCACAGACATTTAACAAAACGTGAAAAGAATTAATGGGTATATGAATACTTTTTGTAGGCACATATATATATATAAACACTGGACCAATTGTGGAGGGCCGCTTGGACCAAAACAGCCAGGGCTGTTTGATGTTTTAGCCCTAGTACAGCCCTGTTCATCAGGATCAGTGTCCATGTGTTTCATTACCAGTTCTTGTTAGTATTGTGTATTTACCTTGGTATCTGTAGTTTCCGTAACCCCAAAATGCCACTCTGTTTTCATTTTGTGTTATTTTGTACATTTTTAAATGACTCAGGTGGCTCACATCAACTTTATTGTTACTAACTTTATTGTATTAAAAACTACTTTAATAGCCTCATCTTATACTGGTTATTCATCAGTATTTGTCATATTCTTACAACTTGTGCTAACTTGTCAAGTAAAGTGGGACAGTATGTGCGGGTCATCCATTTTTGTGAATATTTATGGGTCACAGCTTAATCGCCCTGCAAAAATGTGGGTCCCATGGGCAGACCAGTTGAGAACCACTGCTTTAGAAATATTTATTTCTGTAGAGTTGGACATTTTAATAAGGATCAAATGAGTGAGTTCAGCTTTGAGAATGAAAACCAACCTGTTTGTTCCTCATTATCTTCATGTTTGGCTCTGAATGCTTCTTCAATCTTCATGTCTTCACTCTCCTCTTTAATAAACTCCATCTTTGTTTGTTCCTCAGTATCTTCATGTTTGACTCTGAATGCTTCTTCAATTTTCATGTCTTCACTCTCCTCTTTAATAAACACCATCTTTATAACAGTGTGTCACGTGGTTCTCAGTTGATATTTCTGTGTGTTTAAGATCAGAATAATTAACAGAAAGAAAAATAAACCTAGACTAAATCTGTGGGTGTGTCTCAATCAGCTCCCTAGTCTAGTAGTCAGTGCACTGGTGAGGGAATCAGTCGAGTGAGAGCAAATGGACTTAAAAAACAACCAAAACTAGTGCTCAGATTAATAAAAGGACACAAATTATATAGTTTGCATTACATTGAACATTTTAGAGTGGCCTTTTATTGTGGCCAGCCTAAGGCACACCTGTGCAATAACAATGCTGTCTAATCAGGGCAATCTTGATCATGCCCACACCTGTGAGGTGGATGGATTATCTCGGCAAAGGAGAAGTGCTCACTCACACAGATTTAGACAGACTTGTGAACAATATTGAGTTCAGCTCATGAAAAATGGGGGGGAAAACCAAAGTGTTGCGTTTATAATTTTGTTCAGTATAAGTTTTAGATCTGGTATTCACTCATTTTAAGAATATGTTTAATAAATGACACTTTCATGAAAACAAAATGTCATTTTTGCATTTACACTGTTTTGTGGTCAGCGTGCGGTGATTCGAGCGAGTCAAATCACTGAATCATTTTGTGAAGCAATTGATTCAGTTGACTCGAAAAAGTTTCCAAAATCTCCATTATCTCATTACTACTTGCCAGTGACTGAATTTGTGTTTATGATAAACTGATTCATGGCATAGGGAGAGAAATTAGACGCACCTTTTGTATTACTCGTATGTGTTTGCGCTTTACTCACAGAGATTAACCATTAGTATCACTGGGCAAAAGTATTACAGTGTTACATTCAGTAACAATTTCATTTCACAGTTTTATATACAATTCTCTAAATGACTTGTATTGATTTAAACACTTGATTTAAAGATTAAACACACCTTTCTTTGGCTGAATCACAGATGAAGGAGCGTGGCGCAGTCTGATGACATCACATCGTCAGAACAAAATAAAAGTCTTGTTCACTAAAGCATAGAATTTTACATCAGAAAACTAATCTAAATAATAAGATATAGAATTAATTTAAGAAATGAATTGCAGAGCTATCAAAAGCCCAAAACTGCTATCAATACAGTTCCGTTTATATCTGAAAGGCAGGCAAGGCAAGGTTTCTGGCCGCCATAGCACATTTCATACACAATGGTTAATTCAAAAAAAAAAAGTGCTTGACATAAATAAATAAATAAAAACAATAATCACAAACAATAAAACAAGGAATTTTAAAACTTTGAAAATTATTTAAAAAAATTGATTTAAGAGGTTTAAAAAAAACAATTATACATATAATATAGTGCAATCAATTCGGACATCGCACAGTGCTCATTCAATAAAAGCACAGCTAAACAGATGAGTTTTGAGTCTGCATTTAAATGTGACTAATGTCTTAGCACATCTGATCTCTTCTGGAAGCTGAGTCCAACTGCGGGCGGCATAATAACTAAAAACAGACTCCCCTTGTTTTGTGTGAACCATTGGTATTTCTAACTGACTCGATCCTAAATGATCTGAGTGGTCTGTTAGGTTTATATTCCGTGAGCATATCTGCTATATATTTAGGTCATAGGCCATTGAGTGATTTATAAACGAGGAAAAGTACTTTAAAATCAATCCTAAAAATAACTGGAAGCCAGTGTAAGGACCTGAGAACTGGTGTGATATGCTCAGATTTTCTGCTTCTAGTCAGAATTCTGGCAGCAGCGTTCTGGATGAGTTGCAGCGGTCTAATGGTCTTCTTGGGAAGGCCGCTGAGGAGACCATTACAATAGTCTATCCTGCTGGTGATAAAGGCATGAACAAATTTCTCCAAGTCTTGACTAACAAAACATCTAATTCTTGCAATGTATTTTAGATGATAGTATGCTGATTTAGTTACATGCTTTGACATGACTACTGAACTAAGGTCTGTCTCCAGAATCACACTAAGATTCTTGACTTGATTTTTAGTTGGTTGACACCTAGTGTCAAGGTATGCATTCACCTTGAGAATTTCATCTTTGTTTCCAAATGCAATGAATTCGTTTTTTTTCTTTGTTTAACTGAAGAAAGTTTTCGCACATCCAACTGTTAATTTCATCAATGCATTGGCAGAGGGAGTCAATGGGGATGTAGTCATTTGGAGATAAGGCTAGGCAAATCTGGGTATCATCAGCATAGCTATGATAAGCAATTTGGTTATTTCTCATTATTTAACTTAGTGGGAGCATATACAGGCTAAACAACAGCGGTGCAAGAATTGAGCCTTGTGGGACTCCGAATGTCATGGACGTCCACTTAGACTTATGCTCGCCTGTATTCACATAATAACCTCTCCCTTCTAAGTTTGACCTGAACCATTTAATTACCATGCCTGAAAGCCCGACCAAGTTTTCCAGTCTATCTAGTAGTATGTTATGATCGACAGTAACAAACGCAGCACTGAGATCTAGTAGTAACAGCACTGATATTTTGCCAGAATCAGAATTTAAGCGAATATAATTTATTATCTTAATGAGTGCTGTCTTTGTGCTGTGATGCGGTCAGAAACCAGATTGAAAAATGTCCAGGTATCCATTTGAGTTTAAGTATGTGTTCAGCTGATTAAAAACTACCTTTTAAATAATCTTGCCTATAAAAGGAAGATATGATATTGGTCTATAGTTGCTCAATATGGTTATCAAGATTTCTCTTTTTCAGAAAGGGTTTAACAACTGCAGTTTTCAGGGAGTTTGGAAAAGCCCCAGAAAGAAGTGAGGCGTTCACCACTTCTAAGAGATCTGCTTCCCAACAGTTAAGCACCCTTTTGAAAAAAAAAATATGTGGGAAGTGTGTCAAGATAGAATGTTGACGATTTAAGGTGCTGTACTATTTCTTCCAAATTTTGCTATCAATTTCTTCAAAAGCAGACATAGTATCTTCTTTTTGATAGTGTGGTCGAATATGTCTAACCTCTGAATAACTTGGGGACCGTCGCTAATCGCCTCCTGATATTATTGATCTTCGAGAAAGAAGGAAGCATACAATCATTGCATTTCTGTCGGAGAAGAATTCACTGGCAAATCTGATTTTGGGGGGTTTGTCAGTCTCTCAAAAGTAGCAAAAAGAGTGCGAGTGTTGTTTATGTTACTGTTTATAAGGTTTGAGAAGATTGACTGTCTAGCTTTGCCTAGTTCCATATTGAAAGTACGAAGGCTGTCTTTATTTATGCTATAGTGTATTTCAAGTTTCGCCACATCCGCTCAGCTTTTCTGCATGTCTTTTCATACTCTGAACTGCTGTTGATTTTCTCCAAGCTGATTTCTGTCTGCCCGTCTTCCTGCTGACTTTCAAAGGAGCAAAGTCATCAATAACATTCTTAACTTTTGAATTAAAGGAATCAAGGAGAAGATCAACAAAGTCTGCAGAAATGCTTGGTGTTAAAAATATAGCCTCCATAAATAGCCTAGAAGGTAGTATATCTAAATGTAAACAACTGTGAAGTGCTTTCAAATTTCTGAATTAAATTACGAGCATTTGTATATCTTGAATTAAAGATAAACTCGGTTTCTAGTCTTCAATACAGGACTGGAAAAAAAAACTATATCAAAATAATAAAATGTGTAGATCAAAATTAAGTTTGTGGTTGCAGATTTAACTATTTGTTAATTTATTAACTGATACTGAATCCTCATGACAATGTATTCATTCCATCACAGTTTCTCCCCAGAACATAAAGCCAAAAACTCACATTTCAGCTTTATTTGGTTAAAGTGGATTTCATTAAAAGTCACCTTTATTTATATAGCTCTTTATACAATACAGATTGTGTCAAAGCAGTTTTAAAGCAGGAAAACAATGTGTCGATAATGCAAGAGGACAATATTAAACATTTAACTTTTCAGTTAGTCACTGATCATCATTGATGTTTGTCCAACTCAGTTCTCTTCCAATAGTGTCTGTGCAATCAAGTCAACAATTCTGCCAGAAATAAAGGCCTGGTTTCACAGACACGGCTAGTTAAGCCAGGATTAGGTTGAAGTTCAATAAGTACTGTCCATTAAAAAAAAAATTTGTTTCAGCTTGCTGTCAGTGTTGTCAAATTCATATGAAAACCCTTCAACAGCAGTGAAAATTGGATTCTGTCTGAAAGGGGCTGTGGAGGTCCTGATTGGGCAGGCTCTTATGAATGATTATGGTCTGTCAAAGAAGAAAGGGAACAAAATTAATTCTTTTAACTTTTGGAGAAAAACTGGAGGATTAGTGATTCAATCACCGCTCACCAAACCATACAAGAAAAAAGATGGAATAAAAAAGATGACATCCCCCTCACCAAAAAATATGATTGCTCTGAGAGACCATCTCAGGATGCTAGAAGATGAAGCAAGAGCAAAACTGATGCAGCAAATTAATTTAGGAGCATACAAGGCATTACATGAGACTGTTCTGGGACAGGTCATTATTTTCAACGAGCGTCGTGAAGGGGAAGCATCACGCTTGACTTGCCACACCTACAAGAAAGCAAGCAAGCACAAATGTCATTAATGAGGACATCTATAACACCTTGTCACCATTGGAAAAGGAGCTAAGCAAGATACTTACTTGCATGGAAATCAGGGGCAAAAGAGGAAAGAAAGTTCCAGTTTTCTTGAGCGAATGAAAGGAGTCAATATTTATCGAGTTGGCTCGTGTGATTTATGTTTTACGCTTCAGAAATGTGACGTTATTTCCGGTAAGGGAGCATAGTGAGCTAGTTTTTGCGGTGCATTGTGGGATTTTTCAGGGAGCGAACGTTTCAGTGCACTAGAAGGATTTCGCGATTGAGGCAGCCCTTAAAATGGCCGACTCCTTGATCAGTGCCCTTACTGCTGAACAAGGGAGCTGATTGAGACGCACCCTTTGTCTTGTTTGAGCTGCCTGGAGGCGTTGCAAATATGGCGGCTGAGTGAATGAACTTTCCTTGAAAGGGACTTAAATCTCCACTGTGGGTGTGTGTGTATGCTTTGTTGTTGTGATGTTGTCGTCCGTGTGTTTTTTTCCCCGGACAAGGGCTCTTTTGGACTTAACAAATGTGTCCGTCGGGATTTCTAAAATCGCCCAAAATGTCCGGGATTCGGCTTTTGATTTCTATAATCGCCATATATTGTGCGCATTTTTGTATTAAAGCGCTGCGCGCTGTTTTCTTAATCCCCAAATGTCCATATTAACTCCAAATTTGTCCATGTAAAAAAACAGAGTAAATAAACAGTTAGTAGTAGGAAGGGGTAAACAAATGAACTAAACCCAATATATATATATATATCGAACTCTTGGTAACTTGGGAAGTGCGTGCGTAAGAGTGTGAGAGCGCGCGTGTGCTGTAACGTTTGGGAGGGAGAATGGCTTTGCGTCACTGATCCAAGTGTAGCAGATCGCGAGGTTTCTGAAGAGTGTTTGGGGAACTGCTGTGGACTCTTAAGATGCTCCTTTTTCCCGGCCACGCTTTCCAATTTGGACTGAATGAAGCTGAATGAAGAGTGTACGTGCCCAGATAGCACACGTACGTCGTGGAGACGTCTGTGAAAGTTCGTAGCATCTGGTAAACATTGCATTCGATCGAACGTTTTTAGTTGTTAATGAGCCGTCTTCTTTTGAAATGATATGGCCTCAGGATCTCGTCACGGTATCTATGTGCTGTTGCGGTGCAATACTGCACATGTTAGAGTGCCTTGTATTGTGGGCCCAGCCTAAGGCACACCTTGTGCAATAATCATGCTGTCTAATCAGCATCTTGGTATGCTACACCTGTGAGATGGATGGATTATCTCGGCAAAAGGAGAAGTGCTCACTAACACAGATTTAGACAGATTTGTGAACAATATTTGAGAGAAATAGGCCTTTTGTGTACATAGAAAAAGTCTTAGATCTTTGAGTTCAGCTCATGAATAATGGGGACAAAAACAAAAGTGTTGCGTTTATATTTTTGTTCAGTGTAGAAAGGAAAAAACTTTAAAGTCCGCGTGAACCGGGGAAGTTGCTGCGATTGATTTCAGTGTAGGGACGAGGTTCCAGCTGAACAGAATACTTGAAATAGAGGGGCATGGTTTAGTTTGCGCTCCTACTCATCCTCTGTCTGCACGCCATAGCATGTATATATTCAAAACATTTATAAAAACTTTCATTTGTAGATTTGCTCAACTTCAATTTATTATGATTATTAATATATTGTTTTCAGGTCTTTTTACTGTACAGTTTAGAAGAAAATGAATGGCAAAATCACTCCAAGCATCCAAGTGCATTCTAACACTACATCATGCCCCATTTTCAAACGCTCATAAAAATATTTTCTTTATAGGTTTGCTCATTCTTTCAGTTGATTCCTGTTCACAATGACCCTGATTATTACTGTATTCATTTTCAAATCATTTTACTGTACAGTTTTAGAGAAAATTAAAGGCAAACTCACCCCAAGCATCCAAGTGCATTCTAGCAGTTGCAAAATTACCCATTTTCAAATGCTCACAAAAATATTTTCTTTATATCCTGTTTAGTCACCCTGGCTGTTACTGTATTAATTTTCAAGTCTTTTTACTGTATAGGTTTGGAGAAAATTCATGGTAAAATTACTCCAAAAAACAAAGTGCATTCTAGCAGTTGCACCATTACCCATTTTCAAACACTCATAAAAATCTTTCCATTACAGGTTTGCTCATTCCTTCAATTGATTCCTGTTCACAGTCACCCTGACTATTACTGTATGAATTTTCCAAGTCATTTTACTGTATAGTTTTGGAGAAATTTAAAGGCAAATTCACCCCAAGCATCTAAGTGAATAAGCACTTTTACATCATGTCCCATTTTCAAACCCTCATAAAAATATTTCCTTTAGAGGTTTCCTCGTTCTTTCAATTGATTCCTGTTCACAGTGACCCTGACTAATACTGTATTCATTTTCATGTAATTTTACTGTATAGTTTCTGGTAAAATTAAAGTCAAACTAAAGTCGCGGGTTACAGATACGTAAACCTCGCTGCCATGATGGAAAAAACAAAAATAAACAACTTTATTCAAACACTTGTCTCCTCCGTGTCACGTAGAACCCATTTTGGAGAGTATCCATGGATGCTGTTCTGTGGCAGCCGCACACACAGGATACATTTTCTACGTTTATTTCCGCTTTGCTTGAAACAAAACGGCGTATGTTTGCGTTTAGTGGATACTCTCCAAAATGGCGCTATGGTGGAGATGAATTGTTGAATAAAGTTGTTATTTTGTTTCTTACGTACAAAAGTATGCTAGTAGTTCGTAAAAATTCAGATTGAACCATTGATGGCAGATGGACTATTTTGACGATGTTTTTCATACTTTTCTGGACCGTGACAGTGTAATTTACTTGGCAGTCAATGGGAGAGTCACAAGCCTCGCGGTTTTTTTAATATCTTAAATTGTGTTCCGAAGATTAACAAAGATTTTTCGGGTTTGGAACGAAATGGGGGTAAGTGATTAATGATAAAATTTTCCTTTTGGGGTGGAGTAACCCTTTAATTGTATTAATTTATTATTATCATATCACACATGATAAACAGAGTAAGGATGACTGCATAAGAAATGCACATTACAAACAAAATGTATTTTTATTATTTATATATGCCCTACAAAGGCAAAAGACCTTAACTCACTAGAGTGTGAAACTGAGAAAAATGACTTTAAAGATTTTTATTTGTCCAGAAAAATTAATTATAGGCAGGACACTGGAAATCTTGCAGTTAGATGTTTTAGTAATGAAAATGATCTACATTCAAAAATGATGAGCTCAAACTTGATTTTTACCCCTATTATGAAGTTACTGTACTCTGCCTTTGCACTGTCTGCTAAATGTGAGAAGTCACGCCAAGGCAAAAGGCAGCAACTTCCACATTATAATATACAATATTTGGGTGCTGATCACAATTTACAGAATCATTATAGTAACACCTGTATAAAATCTAGATATCATGGGCTGTCTCATAGGCTATTGCATATAGTAATGTGACTGTATTGTTTTTTTGACCATAACAAGCAGACTAAAAGTTAAACATGTGAGTGGATACTGTTTTGCAACCAATTTATTTGCATGCTCCGTAACGTAACAAGAATGCTAGGACATAGGTAATTGATTTAGATTGGACTTGCAAAGAAAAATAGCTAATGCCGGTTCAAGACTAACATTTTAGCGCGATTTTGGACCACCATTTGCTTGACATAGGGTGTCTGGGGAATTGTAAACGACAATGGGCGTGGACGCCAACGATTCCATCGTTCAGTCATGTATGGCTAGTGGACAACAACCGATTTCAGCGTCTGCGACGATTCCGACAGCAAATTTTTTTTCGTGGCAACGACGGTTCTTTCTGTTACATTTGGTGGAC
Source organism: Sinocyclocheilus anophthalmus (assembly GCA_018155175.1). Classification (NCBI taxonomy): domain Eukaryota; kingdom Metazoa; phylum Chordata; class Actinopteri; order Cypriniformes; family Cyprinidae; genus Sinocyclocheilus; species Sinocyclocheilus anophthalmus. The sequence continues at coordinate 169,512 of JADLZN010007984.1, forward strand.
GTGACAATAGCAGCACAGCAGATCCTTATACACAGGTTTCACACATGGCGAAAATGAAGAGAAAGATGGGTGCTCGGTGGAATGATGAGATGAGGAAAGGTTTTTCGTGGAGCTAGCGCCGAATGTATGATGTGTCATCGAGGGACTACACGATAGAACAAAGAAAGAAAAATGCTGGCGAATTATAGCGGAAGCGCTTCAGCAATGTTGACACTCTTGTTTTCGGAAGTCAGTCGCTAATTCCGCCTTCTCGATGACATCACGCGATGAATGGTCGAGAAGCAACGTGTAGTCTGACATGCTTCTTGTCCACGACACGACAAGATTTCAGGAGTCAAAATCGTGAAATCTGACACAGTGACTATCGTGACCGACAAAAAATATCGTGTAGTCTGAACCCGGCATAACCTAAAAGAACGACTTGTGGATTGATGTGAATGCTCAGAATGCTTGTGGATTAAATATATCCGATGACGTTCATTGCCATGGATTGATTTTATCGGGTTACAGGAAAAGGTAGGATATGGATTTAATTGTGAACTGTTAGTACTGATTTTATGATTGATCATGCTACATGCTACACATTCGAGTCCACACGCGTCCAACTAGAAGTGACAGCCTAGTGACTAATCTGCATTAAAAAAAGGAAAAAATACACAGTAAAATTTTTTTTTTTTATTATTTAGTTTTTTTCTGGTTCAGTGCTTTTAGTCCATATAAAGTGTGGCCTTCTTATTAGTATTGCAGTGCGGAGTTTCTAGGTTGTAAAGCCCAACAACTAGCTACAGAGAAATGGAAATAAAAAAACAGTACACAATCTCTTATATGCTCAGCAGTTTAAGAAAGGACAAGCGTAAGGGAATCTGAAGGAAAAAACACAAACCAATTAAAAGATCCAATGGCAGTCAAGGTCTCTTGGATGAAAACCTGCTGTGGGTAACAAAATGATCTTTGTGGCATTATAGCAGAGTCATTAATTGTCAGCTAAACAGTGAAAAGACAGAAAAGCTGAAAAATCATAATAATCTGACATTTGAGGGTATTACGGAAAAAATTCCGTTGAACAGATTCCACGTTAAGAGTAAGTGATGTGCAGTGGCAAGTATGGTGACCCATACATGAATTAGTGTCCTGCATTACCCATCCAAAGTGCACACACACCAGCGTGAGTGAACACACCACACAGCAGTGTGACCCACACACCCGGAGAGTGGTCCAGACATTTCTGCTGCGCGCCCCGGGGGAGCCGTTGGGGTTCGGTGTCTTGTCAAGGGCCACCTCGTCTGAGTGACTGTGAAGAGAGCGCTGGACATTTCACTCCCCCCCACTACATCCCTGCGGACGAGACTCGCACCGGCCACCTTACATAGGCCACCACTTCCCCTTGGACCACGGGGACCACCCGTGATGTGATCCTTCGGGACGTCACAGCAGTAAACCATTCAATGAACCATCCTCCCACTGGAACGCCCGCCCTTTGATTGTGAATGGCCCCGATTTAACAGTTTCCCCTCCGTCCCCCCACCCCCACGCGACGGGCCCAGCCCGGGGCGCCGGGGGGCAGGACTGGTGGAGACCGTCGAAGCGACGCAAGAAGAATTAGATTTTGTCATTCCTGGTTACAAGTCGGTTAGAAAAGATAGAATTGGATCAAATTGTGGGGGATGTGGAACCTTTGTTAAAAATGGAGTGGCTTTTAGAGAAATAATATTTAATTAGGTACGAGTGAGTGAGGTGGAGAGTTGGTACGACAGGACGGGGCGGCACGAGAGGGATAAAGGTGGTCAACTTTTATAATCCTTGCAATCATTAGATGAATTGAATATAGTAAGAAGGCTGGGGATAATTTAATATGGTGTGGGGATTTTAATGCACTGTGGGGAAGTTTATGCACAGATTGGAATGGAAGGTTTGTAGAAGAGTTTATGGAGGAACAAGCTTTAGTGTGTTTAAATGATGGGAAGGGAACTCGATTCAATAAGGGTTTCTTCAACTTCTTGTCTAGATCTAACAATAGTTCCGGGAACTATAGCACTGGAATGTAGATGGGGCAGAGGAAGGCAGAGGCGAAACGAGGAGGGGCGGGATACAGAAGGTGTACCACATTAGGTCTGTCTTTTCCAATAAAATGTGCTTTTGGAACAATGAAATTTATCAAAACAACATAAAACAAAGCAACCAGGTGGGCCTTTGATAAAGATGACTGGAAAAAATGTAACAAAGATGCAATTGATGAATGGGAAACTTATCGTAGCGTGAAGATGATTTATAGACTTATTTCGGAAGATTAAATACCCGTATTATTAATGCCAGCTTGGAAGAGACTCCATTCCAACACGAAGGTAAAGATAGGTTGCGGATTGTTCCTTGGGGACATGACAGAGACGTGCCATCTAAAGCAGCCAAGATGAAATAGAGCATGCAGGGAGCTTGAGGAGAAAAAATTATATACAAATGACCTCATTTTACCTGTATCGGACATGGGAGGTTAACGGATGGGAATTCAGTGTAACACTGCCGAACTGGTGGCAATTCAAAATGGGCACTTGTTGGGTCGAAGAAGTGATGCCAATAAAGGTAGTGTCCTTTGTATTCGCGTTGCTCATGGGCCGCCCATTCTTTTTAGTTGCTTAGGTTCTCTACATCTTTTTGCCCCGCAGTTAGATATGCCTGCTCTTAGAACAGAGAAGGATAATGACTACTTGTTCGCGTTAAAGACATGTGGACACATAGTTGGACCCCAGTTTGTGGATGTTGGGTCAACACGGAGCGAATGAGGTGAGGGGGCTCTACCAGGTAAATGCAGACGAGAATGGAGTGAGATGGTCAGACTAAATGGCTAACGCGAGTCACCTCTACGGAGGACGAGGAGACCTCGAACACACTTATGGGAATTTACGCGACGTGTGAGGGACGACGCTCAGCGGGATGGAGGGTAGAGAGAAAGTACCTTGGAGCAAAGGGCGCGAGGCACGGGAGCTTGGGCAACGAAGTGAGCTGTAAAAACCAGGGAGCAAGGCCATTTTTAGACATCTACACAAGGGAGGCGGAGAATGAGTAAAGTCAGAAGAGCAACAATGGTGTACTGAGACGAGAGACTGAGTAGAGGAAGATGGAGAGGTCCCCGTAATTTAACTAGGAGACAGGGATAGGCGAACGGATGGGTCATTACACAACGTTACCCGATCTATCCCATGTCAGAGTAATAGGCATAGACGAGTAGAGTTTACTGATGCTGGAAACATTGCAAGATAAAGGAAAACAGTGATCATGTGTGTTAATCTGTACGAGGTTGTGAAGATGAACAGAAAGGAATGAAATACAAAGGAGGAAGTTACAGGGAATTGATTAGGATGCAATGAATTGTGAGTCAACTGCAACATATTAAACCACGAAACAGGATGTGGTTAAAAATATAAAGACAATTTTAAAATTCATTCGGAGATAGTGGATCTTAGAATAGATATAGAATTCATAATATAAACTAGACTGAAGAGTTCGCGGTCACACCTCCAGCACAGGAGGGTGGCGGTAGGCACCTTACCGTTATATGCGACCACCAATAAAATCACAGAAGATGAGAAGAAAGAAGAGGAAAGACTTTGATTTTAGTGTAGTTGGCTTGGACGTAATAAGATCGCGCTCCTGCATTTGTTGTGATTTGGCTGAAGAAAGGTTTGTTTTTAAGCATTTAAAGTGTTTAAATCGATGCAGCCAGTTCAGGCAAAAAAAAAAAAGGCTTCATTATTGATGAATTAAACATCGGGATACTTTATAACAAGGTATAAACGGTATTTTTATGAGTAAGCAGAGTAACAGGAAGGTGTATCTCCTAGCATGTCACACTATGCCTATTTTAGCTAAAAAAAACACCTGGGTTTATTGAACCATGATACTGCATCTACTGCGTCAATTTCTCAATTTTAAAGGGGTCATTTGATGTTGCTATAAAGAACATTATTTTGTGTGTTTGGTGTTATGAAATGTGTTTATGCGGTTTAGGTTCAAAAAACACATTATTTACCACATACTGTACATTATTGTTGCTCCTCTATGGCCCACCTTTCTGAACGCGTCGATTTTTACAAAGCTCATAATTCTAAAAAAGCGAGGTGTGCTCTGATTGGACAGCTATCCAGGGCGTCTTTGTGATTGGCCGAATTCCTCAATCGTGTGATGGAAATGTTACGCCCCTTTAACATACTGTGATGCCTGCGGCAACCAAATGTGACGACCCCGAGCTGGACTCCAGCTTCGTCCACGGTGAAAGCGAATACGGCGATTCCAGCAGCGAAGTCTGATAGATTCCTCGGCTGACCAGCACGGATCAGCTCTAGGTATGACGAAGCGGATATCGTCCTTTTTTTGGAAGGCCAAACAAAGTAGTTGTGCTTTCACAACGAAGCACACAGCGCCTTCGCGACATGGCGGCGGCAACAGCAATACTACATTGAGAATAAAAGTTATGCCTTCTTTCGTTATGCAAATCTTCCCAGATAGTGTTGTAGGTATGTGGGGGCGTGTTAGAAGGAGCCATTTTAGGTAGGTGGACAAGTATTAACTTTTATAAGAATATCTTTGGATTTGAGACTTTAGTCTTTGCAAATTTTAAGATCTTCTTTATGCACCAAGAGCTTGTAACACTCCGAAGAGAAAGGAAAAAATTAAATCGCATCATATGACCGCTTTAAAAGCTTATTTCAGACATGAAATTCTGTTTGTTCATGAAAAAAATAAAACATTTCAGCTTAGAATATATGGCTATGGTGCTTGATGTCTGTGACTAGGGACAAATGTATTCCATATGGGGGGGGGGGGGGGGTGACTTTCATATGAAACACGTTTGTGATGACTTAAATACGAGACGAATTCTGTATTTACAGAAACGATTTAAACCGTAACATAATACCCAATGTAAAACATAAATGCTGTTTTTTTGTCGTTTGTTGGTGTCTATCAGGTCCATTAAGACCATTAGCTATCACTCTGACTGGCTCACAGTGCAGTAACTTGGGATCTGATTGAGATGCACTTTAATATTTATTTTAGATTTATTTTTCTTTCTGTTATTTATTCTCATCTTAAACAGGAAAAGTGTCCAGTTGCTGGTGAAGCGACTGAGATCCACGTGACCATTGTAAAGATGGCGTTTATTAAAGAGGAGCGTGAAGAAGTGTAGATTGAAGAAACATTCAGAGTCAAAGATGAAGATACTGAGGAACAAACAGAGATTGTGTTTATTAAAGAGGAGAGTGAAGACCTGAAGGTTGAAGAAACATTCAGAGACAAACATGTAGATACTGAGGAACAAACAAAGATGGAGTTTATTAAAGAGGAGAGGGAAGACGTGAAGATTGAAGAAGCTTTCAGACTCAAACATGATGATTCTGAGGAGCAAACAGAGATGGCGTTTATTAAAGAGGAGAGTAAAGACATGAAGATTGAAGAAGCTTTCAGAGACAAACATGAAGATACTGAGAAACAAACAGGTTGGTTTTCATTCTCAAACCTGAACTCACTCATTTGATCCTTATTAAAATGTCCAGCTCTACAGAAATGAATCATATTTTTGAAGAATGTCATATGGTTTTATTTGACATGGAGTGGGTCCTCATGCTGCCCAGACAAATACCGGACAAAAACACACAAAATGACCATTTTTGTCGAGTGAGTTGAACAATCTTAAATGAGCAATCCTAAATGACGATAAAGAATGGGGAGAAAATTGGACTTGTCAAATCCACATAATGTGCAACAGATTTTTAAAGAGACAGCACTGCTTTTATGCTGCATATGAGACAAAGGATGTGTTTACACTTTGCATTAACATGCGACCTGTATCCGGATGTTGTCCACATACACATTGAAAAGACAAGTGTAAATGTGCTTCTGATTGGAATGTTGTCCGATCAGCGTGTCCTGCTCTAGAGGTAGTCGAGGACGCATTGTGATCGGATCTCAGTGTAATGTAAACACAATCCAGCCATCGTGTCTGCATTCTCAGGGCGACATCATGCAAAACCCCGCCCCCTCTCTCCTGAACTAGTGAGACTCGTAGTTATTTTCCTTTGTTAAATTTACCGCGACTGAAAATGGTTTTCAAAAGAAAACCAACCACTTCAGGTCGACTTTGCACAGGGCCATCATCTGCAGACATATTTAAATATTCCGCGGGAACGACAGATCCAATCGGTTATCCAGATAGAGAAGTCAGGTGATCGCATATTAATGCCAAGTGTAAACGCAGCCAAAGTCGGATGTGGAAACATTTGATTTTAAATGTTCCAACCTCAATGAGTAGTTCCAGTCAATCAACGGTCAAATACACGTTGACCACATGATGCCGCCATGACACAATGAGAGTGTTTCGTCTTTTTGTGTCAATTATTCCAAAAACAAGAAAATGTTTCTGTTCATTTTGAAAACAAAAAGTTAAATATAAGCAAAAATAAATCTTATTATTAATGTTTTTAACTTTGAGGTCAACACTACAGTAACTTTATGCTTGCTGGAAGCAGTCTCGCTGAGGTCGGGGTTGATCGATCTGCCCCGAGTTCACAGGTCGGATGTCTGACTTCAAGCACCGTTCTAGACATTATTTCCAAGTAGGAGTTGGGAAAAATAAGAATTTTGAGTTGTCAGGAATGCAGCATTAAACTGTTAATCATTTTCAAACATGTAAACCAGGCAGGATTAATCTTATGTAGCACTCAACACTGATTACTGTCAAGACTTTTAAAATCCTAAAGTGTAACTTTAAATCAGTGTTACTCCCCAACACTAATTATAACTGTGAAATAATTTATTGAGCCTTTTCTTGTAAATTTCAGTTACTGTGCACATCAAGAACAATTCATAATAGTGCTGTCTACTCCAGTGTTGTGAACAAACAGACACCTAGTAGAAAGTAACATGATTTAGAAACAGCACTAAACTCCAGCAAGATATGAAATATTTTTATGCAAAACCACTGATCTTTATCTACAGATCAAGTATAATAATAGGAATAGTCATCTTAGACAGTTTCATCGTTTTGACTGTTGTAATTGAATGCAACACACAGTTTGAATGCTGAATGGAGGATGGCAGACAGCCGCAGAGGACAGTTTACGTGAACTTGAATTTAGCAACTTAAATATTCATCTGTACTTCCCATTAAACTAGGAACGGGCTTCAGAACACTAGAAAAAATTGATGGTGCTTTTACTTTGTGCCTTTTGTGGGGTTTAACAATAACACAGAATAGTTAACACACAATATTGGATTTGGATCAGTCCCGATCCAGCAGAAAAGGGCAGTATTGGAGCCGATATGAATACTGAGTATGTGGAATGATGGACAACAGTGGAGCCAAAAGAAAATGGAGCCGATGAGTCAACAGACCAAGGTGGAGCCGAGGAATCTGAGCACCTAGACTGAGCTCATGACTGGGAAGCTGCGTGTAGCCAGTGGAGGATAATGGGGCTTTGGATGACTTCCCATGGTTGGGAAGCAGAAATCAGAAGGCTGGGTGGTACCAGCAGACATAAAAAAGCCATAAAAAAAAAAAAAAATGGCTGCAAGACCAGGGAGATGAAGGAACCGGGGAAGGAGGTGGTCCATTTTCTAGAGTGTGTAGATTCATGAGTCTAGCTTAGTAACCACCAGACTTGAGACCACTGGATTTGGGAGCTCTGGGACCACAGACACTACCAGACTGGGATCAGTGGACTAAGGCCAAGGGGTTTTGGAAGGGCAGTAGTGGACTGTGGAGTATCTGGGGAGACTGGATTGATAGAAGCAGGGTCCTTCTCTACTTCACCTACAATGAAAGTCTGTACCAGGGCCGTCCTTTGGACCGAGGCCCCCAAACTCTATTTCGCACCAAGGCCCGTGTCAGCCGAGGATGGCCCTGCTCTGTACATTTGGTGCTTGCCCACTTTTAACCCTTTAAGACATAATCACACTGGTGTGATCACTCTAGGCTTGTCCCATCGGAGCGGGGGTACGTATCGCCACCGGGTGGTGATTAGAACGTTCAGTGCATCACATGCTGAATTCAAATCTGCTTTCACGCTTTAGCTGGCGTGGAGCCAGATCAGACGCACTGAGTGCTTGTCATATCACAACTATCCGTGCTGGCAAACCCTATAATGCTATTTTAAGTTCCAGACATTTAAAATACACACAGTACTAGGCAAAAAAAAAGAGTGGCAATGCAGTTTGTTCGCAACTACCAATGGGAAAGTGGCAATAATGATCCTTACAAAATATAATGTATAACGACATGTTTTATTGATTCATATATAACACAGGTGGGTAGGTAACTATAAAGTTACCTACTCGTGCTCCCAGTTTCGGAGACGTACTTTATGTCTTTCGTAGGGAGGAGGATGAAAATATGTCGTGTTGAAAATCCCACAGCTCGGATCAAGTGCGGAACTAACATGGCAGCGGTCAAAACGGTATAGATCAAACTACCGAGGGTAAGATCAAAAAAGTGTTTAAAAATACCAATCATTTACTTGCACAATAGTTGAGAATCAGAATATCAAATATTTCATCATAATAGTGAGCGCGTGTTGAATTTTAATATAAAAGGAAAACCAAAATAAAAGCGGAACATCTGTCATCGATGCTATTGTGGTACGGTGTGGCAGCATGACAAGCTAACACTGTGCATGGAAACAATAAGGCGTACATTCTACAAATAATGGATGTATATGAGCCGGGGCTCAACTAAAAATAATTAAACTCACGTATGGAAAGGGGTAATAAGGGGAGAAGTTAAATCATGAGAATAAAAAAGATAAAGGAAGAAAAAAGCACACACAACATGACCAATAGATTCTGGGACGTTGTGCCCAGTTTTGTCACGAAATTTTAAAATGTATCATTGGCATAACATTGTGAGCTCTAATGATAATGTCCCTCAAAGTCAGCATATACTAGGAGAAAAGCAGAGGACATAATACTGAGTCCCTGATGCATCTCATGACTTGAGTTTGACGGAAATGTCAGTCGTTACATAAAGTATTAGCAGTCGGATAGATATAGGAAACCTAAACCGTGCTAGTGCTTATTGACATTAATGACAGATTCAGGACTGGTCTCTAACAATGGGTTTCAATCCTGGTCCTGGGGACCCACCACTCTGCACATTTTGTATGTTTCCCTTATCTGATACACTGAGTTGATGGAGCTCTCCCCTAATGAGCTGGTGATCTGAATCAGGTTTGTCAAATAAGGGAGACAAACAAAATGAGTAGAGAGGTGGGTCCCTAGGACCAGGAGTGACTAGTCTATTATAACCCAGTTTTGTTGGAAAATTTTGTTTTTTATGTTTTAATGTCTGTTGGTTTTAGCCAATACTCTGCTATTAACTTGTATTTGTTTTTTGTTGTTGCTTTAGACCTGATGGCACTAAAAGAAGAGCGTCAAGAACTTACAATGATAGAAGAGAAAGATCAATATGAGAGACATGATTTCATGAATGTGGAAATATCCATACAGTCTGAAACAACTTCACCACACAAAGAAGTTCTGAAGACTGAATCTAACAGATACTTCACCTGCCATCGAGAGAAGCCTTTTACCTGCAATCTGTGTGGGAAGACCTTCACAGATAAAGCACACCTTGATTCCCACATGAGAAGTCACTCTGGAGAGAAGCCTTTTACCTGCAAATTGTGTGGGAATAGCTTCACACGCAAAGGATCTCTTAAGAGTCACATGGTCATTCACACTGGAGAGAAGCCGTTTCCATGTGATCAGTGTGGAAAGTGTTTCAGACATAAAGCAACCCTTGTTTCGCACATGAAAACTCACACTGGAGAGAGAACTTGCACCTGCAAACTGTGTGGGAAGAGCTTCTCAAATAAATCAACCCTTAATGCCCACATGAGAAATCAAACAGGAGAGAGGCCCTTCACTTGCAAATTGTGTGGGAATAGCTTCTCACGCAAAGGATCTCTTAAGATTCACATGGTCGTTCACACTGGAGAGAAGCCGTTTCCATGTGATCAGTGTGGAAAATCTTTCAGACATAAAGCAACCCTTGTTTCGCACATGAAAACTCACACTGGAGAGAGAACTTACACCTGCAAGCTGTGTGGGAAGAGCTTCACAAATAAATCAACCCTTAATGCCCACATGAGAAGATCCACACTGGAGAGAAACCTTACAACTGCAAACTGTGTGGGAAGAGCTTCTCAAAAAAAGGTAATCTTAAGGCTCACATAATAACTCATACAGGAGAGAAGCCTTTCATGTGTGCTCAGTGTGGAAAATGTTTTACACGTGAAATAACCCTTACTTACCACATGAGGATTCACTCAAGAGAGAACTGTTTTAATTGTCATCAGTGTGAACAGAAATTCCCAGACAAGAGACGCCTTAACTGGCATGAAAAAATTCATTCTCGATCTTCCACGTGCCATGACTGTGGAAAGAGTTTCAGATTAAAAGCAAAACCTCAACGGTTCACATGAGAATCCAGCCCTGGGAGAAGGAAACCATTCACCTGACAATCACTGTGGAAAGAATTTCAGTTCAGAAATAAGCCTTCCGGTTACACACAAGGCTTCACACTGGAGAGAAACCTTTTACCTGCAGTCTGTGTGGGTAAGAGTACAACATAAAGCACAATTAAATTCCCACATGTGAGGAAGGAACAATGGAGAGAAACCTTTCACTTGCAAACTGTGTGGGAATAGCTTCTCACGCAAAAGATCTCTTAAGATTCACATGGTCGTTCACAATGGAGAGAAGCCGTTTCCATGTGATCAGTGTGGAAAGAGTTTGAGGAGATAACAAGCAAACCCTTGATTCACACATGAAAAGTACCTGTAGTTAACTGCAAAAAACTGTGTGAGAAAGAGCTTTCTTCACAAAAAGGACAATCTTTAAGGCTCACAGAAACTACAGTTGAAAACACCTATACGTACCACAGAGGCTCAAACTCAAGAGAGAACTGTTTTAAATTATCCTCATTATGGACAGATTTAAGACGAAGGGACGCCTTAACTGGGCATGAAAAATATTCATTCTCGAGATAGACATTTTTCACAGAATCTTAAAGAGAAATGGTTTCTAAAACCGTTCCAGAAACGGGTTCTTCTAGCTTTCTAACAATAGCAGAACGCTTTGGTGCTAAATAGAACCCTTTTCATAGGGTTCCATAAAGAACCCTGCTTTGAAAAATGCTATAATAGGACTTAAAGACGTTAATAATGTTAATATGCTTGATTTCATTTTCCTTTGTTTAACGATTAAAAGTCTCAAGAGCCAAAGAGATACTCTTTAAAATTTAAGACTTGTCCACGCCTTCCTAAAATGCCTCATTCAAACGAGCCCCACAAAATCTACGTCACTTGTGGGAAGATTTGATAATATGTTATGTGCAAAGTAAAGAGGGTTGTACTTGTATTCTCGACTGTAGTATGTTGTGACGGCGTCATGTCCTGGAGCATGCTGTGGTTCGTTGCGGAAAGCGAAAATACCTTTGGTATGTTGGCGCTTAAATGAGGCACAACTAGAAATCAGGGTTAAGTGTATACAAAACACGTTTAGAGTGTGTGCCAGTGGCATTTATGGAGGAAGTGTTACTGAACTCGAGGAGAGTAGTCTACAAAGCGGCTGTGCACCAAGGGTTACCATACAGGCCGTTGGTACGGAACGTGTTCTTGCCAGGATTTCTTTATTGCCTAAAATATCCAGGTTTTGGCAGTTTGCACTGTGCAGATCGATCACTGTATGAGATTCACAAGAGCTATAGAGAGCAGAGCAGACGGCTCCTTATGCTTTCAAATCGCTCTCGTGGTACTTTGGTGTCATACAATGATCAGTGCACAGCTTCAAGTCGAACGAACGAACAAACACATGCGCTTATTTGCATCGCTTTGATCGTTCTCTGTAGATCCCACCTTAGGTCCCGTTTTGCCCCAACTGGGTCGATAGATACAATACTGTTATGCGTTCAGTAACTGCAGTTAGTGTTGAAGCAGCATGGCAGGGAGACGCTGTGTGATTTTCTAGGCGAAAGCAAAAGCACTTTTATTTGGCCTTCCGGAAAGTAGATGCATTTAAGAATCTTTAAAATGACTCACAACAGAACAGCAATGCATTTCATGGACAACCGTTTTGTGAACCTAGGAGAGGAGGTCATTCTGAATTTGCTATGACAATCTGGCGCTTCTGACGAATGCAGCTAATGTTTTGTTATTCAGTTAAGTATTTGCTTTGACTGTTCAAATGCGAGTTTGCGCAGCGTGTGTGAGAGAGAGAGAGAGAGAGGGAGAGGGTCACAGTGGAGTCAGACTGTATAACCGTGGTTGTTGTACTGCAAACACATTACAGCTTAACAGTTGTGTCTCTGTCACGAGACCTCGTTCCCTTTCGGGCTTGAATGATGGCTAAAAACTAAGACATTATTACTGTCTTTACATTGATTGAACGATGAAGCTCGCGATTAGGGTAGGGGCGTTACATTCCGACAGTGCGTGCGGTGTTAGGCCAAGTAAAGCAATGCACTGGGTCAGCTGGCCAATCAGTGCAGACTGTGCTTGTCGGAAGGAGGGTCTTTGTAGAAAACTAAGTGTTTGAGAGAAGCGGGGCATTAGAGGACCTACAATAATGTACAGTATTTTTTTTAAATAATGTGTTTTTTGAACATTAAAAGCATGTCAACATATTCTCTTACACCAAATACACAAAATAATGATATTTTAAAATTACGCATCCATTGACCCTTTACGTAGGCGCTGTCTTTATAAATAAACGTGCAGATTTGAGTTTTAAACAACTACATTCTCACCCGAAATACTTTTAAAACTACATTTCATTAATAATAATATATTTTTTAAATTATGCAAATAAATGGTGGTTGAAATACAATGCTGAGTGAACTCAACCAATCAGCATGCTCAGCACCCAAGTCCCGCCCCCAAAAGTTCCGGACCTTTGAAAAAGTACTACCTCGCGAGCAAGGACTTTCTGAGGGGCAATTTTTTTTTACCCGGAACTTTATTTAGATCATGGTTCCTGCAGTGGAAACACACAGAGTACCGGCCCAAAGTCCCTAGCTCCTGGGGAAAGTTCCTGCAGTGGAAACGCGTGGGCTTGCTGGAAAGAGTCAGATTTCCACACACCCAATTCAAATTCAGTTTAGGTTTAAATGTAAGTAGTAGTTCCTCATGTACCAACTCTACATTTTATTCTACATTAGCACAGTATGGCATTTATTAAATATTTAAAAACGATTACTCTTGAGTGTAGACAGAAAAATGGATTTATGCAAGCAGTAGCAAACTGGTGCAATAAAATTTAATTTCTATTACAACGAGACCAATAGACTACTGTGCACAAGGCGTCTTGAGCGAACGAACTTCGCTGTTAACAGAGAGTCGGGACTATCAGTTCGGTTTTACTCCTGTCTTCATCCACATCCGTAAACAAACAAGAGGAATGGAAGTCGGCTGTATGTAAAAAAAAAATTCAAGTGCGGGCTTATGTAAACTCAGAGAAACGAGGTTAAATCTACGCTCACTGCTGGTGCCACTTTGCTCGGCTTAAGGTCTGTAATTATGAGTTTCCACGCGTACCCAAGAAGACCAGCCTTCGGGGTGCAGTGGCTGCACAAAATAAGGAAGGGCGGATTTTCGGTAGACCCCCACCACTACAAGGGTATGTTAGAAACGACCGACATTTTCAAGATAATGAAATACCACGTACTAGATGCTAAGGGTAGGGTTTTAGCAGAGGCTCTGTCCCATCATTATTCGAGTGGAATAGCTACACTACGAAGTCACGGGGCCAGGGTGGTTTGGGAACGCCGGGTCTCGAACGAGGCCCAAAGTCGGGACTGTGGACTCGGGCAGGGCCTGAGGAGCACACGGTCATCCCGCATGGTTACGATGGTGTGCGACCACGACTACGGGGCGGCAAGAAACAGGCGATACGTGTATGAGGTGGGAATCCGGGAGCAGGTATGAAGATGCGTGAGCCGGGAAAATCAAGACGCTGAGAGGGCAGCTCCAAACATTTCATCTTCATCACTCCTTTGGACTTAAACGGTTTGCTTCGTCACCTGAAGACATCAGATTTTACACCAGGTAAGATAGTTGTAATATCAACATCTACTCATAACTGTTTACTGATTAACTGGCCAAGTAATTATTTTCTCTTTGTCATCTTAATCATATTTTTGAGCACGTATGACAGGACAACTGATTTCAATTATAATACTGTATTTTAGATTCTCATCATAAGAGCATCTGATGGCGTTTTGGAACCTGATCGAGGCAGCAACAGAGTAATAAAATATAGTAAAGAAGCCAAAATAGTTAGTCACCAGGTCAAAGAAAACCGATGCCACTAGCACAACAACTGAAAGCCCTTTAACCAGACCAACTGTAAGTACCAACAGCCCCCCACACCCCTAAGCATGAAAAGGATGGTTTTGAATTAACACTCATTAAGCATGTCTCCCCCCAGAAACTGCTACCGATAGATGAGCTCTTTCTCTTCCTCACATACCTATCCACTGGCTGTACCCAGAGAGAATTGAGTCACAGATTTAATATCCACCGAACAACAGTCAGCCGAATCATCATTACCTGGGCCAACTTCCTCTACAGCTTACTGGGCTCGGTCTGTATATGGATGTCTCCTGCAGCTGTGAAGGCCAGTCTTCCACATGACTTTGAGGGCATTTACAGCGACACGCAAGTAATCCTTGATTGTACAGAGATACGGTGTCAAACACCTTCATCCTTGCTCCTTCAGAGCGAAGTTTTCTCAACCTATAAGTCACACTGCACCTTTAAGGCTATGGTGGGCATGTCCCCTCATGGAGCCCTTACATTTGTGTCAGCGCTCTTTGAGGGTTCCATGAGTGACAGGGAGGTGTTTCGTCAGTCAGGGATTACATCGCTCTTAACGCCTGACATGGCCATCATGGTGGACAAAGGATTCTTGGTGGATGACCTTGTACCTGGGAATGTTCACCGTCCTGCCTTCCTCTCCAAGCAGGCCCAAATGTCAGAGGAGGATGTTCTGAAGACACAGTCCATTGCCCGTTTGAGGGTGCATGTCGAAAGAATAATCAGAAGAGTGAAAGAGAACAAACTCTTTGACACCACTATCCCTCTCTCCATTGCAGGGAGCATAAACCAACTCTTCACAGTTGCTTGTCTCCTCTCGAATTACCAAAATGGACCTCTGGTCAAGAAATGGAGATATGAAGTGTGATATTGTAGGCGTATCTTCTTCTAACTAAATCAATATAAACTATTTTTCAGTGTCTAACATACATAATTCATAAGAATAACATTTTGTAAATTTCCTTTGATGTAATTTATCTTCTGTAAAAAAATTCAAGGTGCGAAATAAAAAACACACAAAAATCACAGGCATGGCAATGTAATCATTTAGTTACAGTAATAATTGACTGGTCTTTTTTGAGGGGGGTAAAAACTTTTATTGTGCTCAATCATAACTTAACTTTAATTTTCACTTTTAATGGTTAAAAAAAAACAAAAAAACATTTAAGTGCATTTTATTTCAATCCTGCATAGAGCTGCAACAATTACACAACTGACTGGTTATCTATTAAATTAATTAACAACTGTTTTTATTTACATTAGTTGCAGCCCTACTCCTGAAGCATTAGACATTTCTGCAAATAGACATAGAAATAAAACCTGTCTACTTTCTCTCTGATCACATCTAAAACACCATTGTCCCTGTAAATTCTTTGAATGAGTACATCTTCCTCAGCTGAAACTACAAAATCACACCAATTCATTCCTGTTATTAACATCTGCCCCTGTACTTGCCAGTAGTAAGCATGTGTTTGCTGTAGCTCCAATTTGCCTGACTTCATTTTGAGATATGGGCAGTCAACATAGCTTTTAACATTCGGGCATTTCATCTCAATCAGCCCAAACTGACATGGCTCTGAAGGGTCAAAGATTAACCCATCTGGAGACGCCCCCAGCCAAGGAGCATATCCACAGGGGTAGTGGTTCACCCTTTTCATCTGGCAGTATTCCCAGATAGCATCTGCCTCTAATTCGAGCCCCCTCTTCATAGCCGCCGTCTGACGGGTTCCTTGCAGTATCCGGTTAGCCACGTTTTCTTCAGAGTTCTCTCGAACCTGGCAGATCTCCCTGAAACGTGAGGCAGTCAGTCTATGCCTTCTTAGCTGATGCCATTCAGTACATGAACTTTGGTCTCTGGTAGCATATTCAAAATTGTGCGCCATGTCCCAGGTGACTTCCAGACTCCTATGGTGTAGCTGTTGTGGTTCAGTGCAGACAAACATGCAACTGGATTGCTGTAGGCGGTAACTCTGAAGAGGCACAGATGGACGTGGTGGGGCAGCATGGAAGGACAGGTTTCTCTTTGCTGTTGCAGGTTGTTGGTAGGACAAGGGACTACCGGCTTGAACCTTGCCAAGGGCAGAGTCGACCAGGGGAATTTCACAGCTGATGCCCATACTGCAGATCATTGGTGCCTCAGCTGTAGGGAAATCTTTATATACCTCTGTCACCTGGGAAATAATAATATACTGATTAGCAATATACTAAATGTAATGATATATAATATAAAACAACCACAATTATCATACCTGTAACTTTCCCTGTAATTCCTATTCACAATATATTGCACATTATGCATGTAACATAAGTTCATAATAGAGGACCCGTGTGTGAACATTCTCCTATTGATTTCAATTTAATAGTTTTTTTTTCTTCAAAGCAAAATACTTGTTTGCATAATCGAGGGGCCACAGTACATTTAATCAAAAGGGAAATGATAATAAAAAACATATTAATATACTAGTATACAGATTTTGGTTTATAGGATATTATACTGTACTGTGAAATTTGATATTGTTTTATCCCTACTTATCTGAAGGACAGATAGATCAGGCATATCTCCACTCAGGCCTTTGTAGAGTGTGCTCCTGTGTGGAACATACAATTTCATGAGTGGAAAGTGGCATATCCACACAGGTATTTTACTTTAAATATGCAACATATTGTAAAAAATCTACAATATTCAGCTTTTACCTTACTCCCCGGTTGTTGCCTCTAGACTTTGGTTGTAGCAGACAGCACAACCATCTTTTCCCTGGTCCTGCTTTAGACCCTATCAATATCGATACAGTTGGAAATTAAATGTACCCTGAACAAAAATATAAACGCAACACTTTTGTTCTGCACATTTTAGAGTGGCCTTTTATTGTGGCCACCTAAGGCGGCACACCTGTGGAATAAATCATGCTGTCTAATCAGCATCTTGAAATGCCACACATGTGAGGTGGATGGATTATCTCAGCAAAAGAGAAGTGCTCACTAACACAGATTAAGACAGATTTGTGAAAAGTATTTGAGAGAAATAGGCCTTTTGTGTACATAGAAAAAGTCTAGATCTTGAGTTCAAACAAAAGTGTTGCATTTATATTTTTGTTCAGTAAAGTTTGAAAATATAGCCAACAGGTCTATACTTATAATGCAAACTTACCAAAGTTCTGGGCTTGTGCCACTGCTGTTCCCCTTTAGTACAGCTTAGCACAGGAGGGACCACTGGCACATTCAGCTGTGAGTAATGTGCTGACTGGAACAGCAAAGCAACACAGTGGTTGCATAATGCTGCTCCAGCAACACATGTGCAGCTGTGTTGAATCAGCTCAACAGGACTTGACTCTTTTAGTACAACCTGCACAAGTAAAATATCATAGTAAATACTTATTTATCTTAGGTTGGTCAGTTTAATCAAGGACGTAATCTTTAAAATATTTTAGATCTAATATTCTATACAAACAGACCAAATGTCATGTATTTCTATATGTTGGATTAGATTATGTTGTGTAATGTGACAACAGCTTTAGATCAAAATCCATAATCGTTTATTTGAAACATGATAGCCTAATACCTTTAACACAAGATTAGGCCCTACTTCTTAAATGAATCACTGAGTTGAGGAAAACTTGAACAAGAACGTATTTTACCCGGAGTGGACTGGCTAGGTAAACTTACCTGCCTACTAAAACTGTTTTCATTAGATTTGAAAGTTACATTAAACCTGAATGACCTTAGCTCAATCCTCTGGAACATCAGGAACACCGGGTTCTAATAATTAATAATTAGAATAAATAAAGTTATAACATGAACAAGAACACATGCAGTAACCCGAATGGTACCGGCAAGTATACTCACCTGTCAATTTTATACGTACTAACTTAATAGTTTATATTAAACATGAATTACCGTAGCTAAATCCACAGGAACATTAGAAACGCAGGGTTATTAAAGTAACAAGCTTATAATTGTTGGCTTATCAATCCTAGCTTTACCATACACTCGAACTGTGAGGTTTCTCAGCTTTCCTCATGGATCTGTAGCACAATGACCTGACAATGACTTCACCTGTGCCCTGATCTTTATTAGAAACTGAGAGGGTAAGAAAGTTAATGCAGCTGATAATTCTATACTAACGTTACACTAAAAAATAAACACGTCGCTAACTAGCTTAGCCGCTAGCTGTCGGCACACCACATTAGATTAAACTACATACCCTCGTAGTTGTGGATATAACTCGATATGTAGAATTTGAATCCCTTGTTCCGCTTGCTTGTTGGAGCAGGGGACCAGACATCAACGATATGACGGACATCACTGATGCTTATTTTAGGCAGATCTTGAAGACATCTTGTAAACACTGACCGGAAGCTGATAATCCCGACTTCTGGCGACAGCGGAAGTTCGTCGCTACCTTGTGCACTAAAAACATGTCCTAACATTATTAAGACATTTCAACCTCTTCAACTGTGTGATTTAAGGGAGATTAGACATTAACTTATGTCAAGCTTTCTTTTTAAACTTTAAAAACAGACCTGTATATAGGCCTAGGTTTCAACTTAATGAACCGATAGGCTAACATTTCAAAATCATTTAACTTTTTTTTCACATTTGAACATTTGCTACGGTTTGCATAAACGTTTTCAAGGTAAATATAAAAAATGTAAGACATCTTTTCACTCCGTTTCTGTAGGTATATAAACTTTTTTTTAAATCAGTGTTATTAAACAAATGATAAATCTAACAAATGAACAAATTGTTCATCTCACAGTAAGTGGAAACATTTTCAACATACCACTGCATGCACGACGTGTAGAAACTGTACTCCTTACTACAACGTACTCTTCATCACACACACCACAAGCATAATGTTCATATCCTTCGGTGCATAACTCATGTGCCCACCCATCACAAAAAAACACATTTAACCCATTTCTCTCCAGGTGCAGAGGATGTCAAATCCTCACCACACACAAGACTTACTTAGCTTTTTCACACCAAGGCTTCTTTTCTTGGGGCCGTTTTTTTGCTCTTTTTTTATCTCTTAGAGAGGAGCTTCAGTGCTCCGAGGAGGTTGAAGACCTGGCTGAGAAGCACAATGTTGCAGATTCGCATTAACAATGTAGCAGTCCGTCACATTCACAAAGAAACACTGGATAAAGTCAGCAAGGAAAACATTTGCCAGCAGTTTATCCTGGCGAATGAGTACAGGAAGCATGTGTTTGGTTCGTTCATGTGAGAAGAGGAGACAGGACAGTACAGAAGGGTGGATGGCTAGGATATACATGGAGAGATGGGATTGAATGGATAGATGGCGGACAATGAAAAATGTTCTTTATATTAAAGTTAAATGGGTTTTTTTATGTTTGTGAGATTGTGTGACAATCTTGCATCCTGTGTACCAAATAAGTAGTGTATCTATTGCGTTATCAATTTTCCCATCCTTTTGGATTACAGAGGTAACGATTACAGATCATTATTTCCTATCCTGGTATAATACAGTGTTGGATGCATAAAAATGATCTACTTTAGATATTTGTGCTGCACAGAAAATTAGCACCAGGAATGTAAATATTTCAATTTTTTCATTAACTAAGGGAGGTTGTTTATGCATGTAAGACAATTATTAAAGTATTTAACATTAAAGTAAAGTAACATTTTCATATAATTATATATTAATTTGGCTGCTGTCTATCTGCAGTTGATATTACAAAATAGTGATTCAACACACAGTCCATAAAAGCGTTTTGCTTTTTCTATTCTAACCACCTGCGGTTTGGTAAACGTCCTGAGCAACAAGTGATTTATTTGACATTTTCAGATACAGCGGTTAGTTTGAAATTAAAGTTTGTTTAACAGTGGAAATTGAGTCTCACATTATTTAAATTGTATTCACACACAAAACATTAATTTTGACTTTATAAAATTATTCTCTCAAGTCTTGGCGATCGGCCCCTATTAAACAATAAAGAAAGTAAGACATATTTTTCTTATACATAGTTTAGTAGCCTACTAATCTTTTTGGCAGAATTGATCATTGATCAACTTAATTATTTCCTGGATTTTTTATCACCATAGTCCCTAAATGTATGTAAATGCTGGAAATGGGATTCAAATCGAAAACATTCCCCCCCCCCCATTTTGTGTCGTACTAGTTACTTTTTAGCCAGCGATATTTAATGAATTACCAAAAAATATTAATTCATATCAAAGATCTACTGTATGTAGATAATAGCTACTTTGTCAATGAGATAAAAGTGGGTTTTGTTCAAAGTATGTGAATTAGTAGCCATGATGCAGGAATTTCTAACAATACCTTTGAAAAATTTCATATTAAATGGGTCATATGATGCGATTTAATTTTTTTCCTTTCTCTTTGGAGTGTTACAAGCTCTTGGTGCATAAAGAAGATCTGTAAAGTTGCAAAGACTAAAGTCTCAAATCCAAAGAGATATTCTTTATAAAAGTTAAGAGTTAACCACGCCTACCTAAAACGTCTTGTTCTAACACGCCCCCACATATCTCCTTCACTATGTGGAAATATTTGCGTAATTTTTCCAAATGTTCACGCAAAGAAAGAAGGTGTAACTTTATTCTCGCTGTAGTATTGTTGACGCTGCCGCCATGTCGTGAAGACGCTGTGTGTTTCGTTGTGAAAGCGAAACTACTTTGTTTGGCCTTCCAAAAGAGGACGTATCCGCTCGTCAGTAAGCTGATCTGTGCTGGCCTGAGGACATACTCAAACTTCTCTTTAGCGAAGCAGAGTCCAGCCCGCCTCAGCTCACTCTATCCCGGCCTCAGCGCACGCTAAGCCGGGGCTTCCCCTCGCTAGGCCGCTGTGTTTTTCATTGCCACTGATGATTCAAACGCGAGTTTTGGGCAGTAGAGTAGCACTTGTTGTTTGTCAAGGCAACGCGTAAAAAGACAGTATAAGTCATTATAATCAGTAATTATGTCCCCACTGGATGCAACAAATGCCTCGTTTATAATGGGTTTTAATGTTTATGTCTCGTCGCTCCGGCCGGACAGGGCATCACAGTATGGTGAGGGGCGTAACATTTCCGTCACACGCTTGAGGTATTCGGCCAATCACAACGCACTGGATAGCTGGCCAATCAGAGCACACCTCGCTTTTCAGACCGATGAGCTTTGTAAAAATCGACGCGTTTCAGAAAATGAAACAATAATGTACAGTATGTGGAAAATAATGTGTTTTTTTAACTTTAAACCGCATAAACACATTTCATTACGCCAAATACACAAAATAATGTTCTTTTTAGCAACATCATATAACCCCTTTAAAGTACCTGTGAACCTGCAGTTGCAAAAAAACCCCTTGAAAAAAACTTCAGTGTTGTGATATATTTCCAAGTGAAACGGATTATTGAATAAAGGGCGGGGTTTTATTGTGGTGCACCTCCACTCCACTTCTTGCTCATAGCAGATTCACGGTTGGATATGAGTGGTTAAGAGTAGAGGCTTGGACCCGGAAACAGCAGTCCTTACGTCATGACTTAACAAGAGGATTCTCCCCAAGCCGTCAAACTGATGTCATCACAGTGAAAACGCCATTCCAGCCAATTTTCAGTTTTTAATTAAAGATTATGACAACAGACAATTTTTTTTCCAGTGTATTGACTTGCATGGTTCAATTGTTCACCACAAGACTAGTAATGTGCACTAAAAAAGTAAGTAGGGTAATTTTTGTTTTCAGGACGACTAATCATTTTCAATACCATTGGCAAAACTACCACATACTGTATACTGCCATATAGATATTTTAATATCTTTAATATTTTCAAGGCAATCATTATTTCAAGCTTTGAATTTGGTTTAATCCAAGTCTTCTAAAAAGTTTATATGATGAACAGATTTTAATATAGGTTTTTATTTACATACATATAAATATTGATAAATTACTATTACAAAAATCTCAGTCTTAAACATTTGCACATTCTGTGTATTTGTGTCTTTAAAATAAGGTAACTTTGTTGAAAAAGCTTACAGCAGGAAGCTTGATTTCAAATTTGATTTCAAACTGAATTGAATTTACAAAAAATGACAAGTACAAAGTCAGTAATAAAATTATAAAACAAATGACCTCAATTCAGTTGTATTCGAAAATATGTCAACACTGAATTTTTATAGGCAGTGATTTAAGAGCCATATATGTTGTTTATTTAGATGAATGGAACATCAGATGGCTTTGACCTGTAATGACTGTACAGTGTAGTGATGCAGTTAGGCAGACTAGAATGTTTATATGTACAAATCAGACAAATATCCCCATTCCAAAAAAACTGTTCTAGCATAAACTTACTTTGTAAAGAAATTAAAGTTCCATCTTTGATTGTTGAAAGACTTTCGGGTGCATTTCACTTACAGCCAATACAATTTCCAGTAGCATTTTCATCAGTCAGGCGTGGATCTATTCTGAACAAAATTTAATCCAGGAGCAAAGATAAATAATTTCTATTTAAAGGGGTCATATGATGCTTTTTTAAAGATAATTTTTGTTGTGTATTTGGTGTAACAGAATATGTTGACATGCTTTAATGTTCAAAAAACTGTTTTCAAATACTGTACATTATTGTAGGTCCTCTATGCCCGCCTCTCTCAAACGCTATTGTACATTCCTCTATGCCCCGCCTCTCTCAAACGCTTTGTTTCTACAAAGCCCCTCCTTCCAACAAGCGCAGTCTGCTCTGATTGCCCAGCTGACCCAGTGCATTGTGATTGGCCGAACACTGCAAGCATTCGTCGGAAATGTAACGCCCCTTACCATAATCACCAGCTTCATCTTTTAAAATAAATGTAAAGACAGTAAATAAAGTCATTAGTTTTACATCAGTTTAAGCCCGAAAGGGGAACAGAGTCGCGCGACACAGTGATGAAGCTGGTATGTGTTTGCAGTACCCAAGCCACGGTTAAGACAGCTGACTCCACTGTTACGCTCGTCTCGTCTCTGCTCCTCTCTCACACACACACACACACGATGCTCAAAACTCCGCATTTGAACAGTCAGTAGCAAATACTTAAACTGATGACAAAACATACTTACAATCGCTGATTTAGAAGCGCTAGATTGTCATAGCAAAGTTAGAATTATCTCCTCTCCTAGGTTCACAAAACGGTTGTCCATGAAATGCATTGCTGTTCTGTTGTAAGTTATCTTAAAGATTCCTAAATGCATCTACTTCCGGAAAGCCACATAAAGTGCTTTTGCTTTCGCCTAGAAACACACAAGCGTCTCCCTGACATGCTGCTTCAACACTAACCGCGGTTACTGAAACCAAGCCTTCTTTCTTTTGCGTGAACATTTGAGCAGCGTTACGCAAATCTTCCCACATAGTGAGGTAGATATGTGGGCGTGTTAGAACGAGTCGTTTTAGTGGGGCGTGGCAGAGTCTTAACTTTGAAGTATATCTCTTTGGTTTTGAGACTTAGTCTTTGCAACTTCAGGATCTTATCTATGCACAATCACTTGTAACACTCCAAAGAGAAAGGGAAACTTGAAATCGCATCATATGACCCCTTTAAAGCACGGAGAGATCGTGATTGCACACAGTCTGAGTGCGCACAAGCAATATTTGGAGTGAGAGGACAGGCAGTTCATTTGTATAATTAGGTCTATTTGAGAGCTCGCATCCAGTTTTTTTGCGATTGCATGACTGTGTTCTTCTCGTGTTACAATAAAGCGCTCGCCACATTTGCGCGGGATGATTAAAGTTATGCGGAATACCTGCAATCCCGCGCGAACATTCAGACTCTGTAATCGACAGGAGGCGGATGCGTATCAAACTCACTGTCGGAGAGGAAAGAGAGACGCAGCTTGTATCGGTGTATACTGTGGAAAATGAGCCATGGAACCGTGTCAGATATTTCAGTATCGGTATCAAAATATAGATATTTATGATAACACTACCATGTAGTTTGTTTCTCCAAGCTTTGAGTCCATAAATTACGCTGAGCTCCCTCGCTGTCTGATCAGCTCTTCACCTGCTGCAGCGGTGGCTTTTCCCGTTTCAGATATCAGGGCTTTTATTGGTCTGTTCATGTTTGGATATCTTTATTGGCTACTGAAGTGTTGTCAAAGGTTTGAATATCAATTCAAATTTTGGGCGTACTCAGTAGCGAACTATGATTTAAAAGTAACGAAGTAGATTATTTTGCTTAATTTGTGTTTAAGTACAAGTAAAAGTACAGCTGTAAAAATATACTCAAAAAAGTACAAGTACACGAAAAGACTACTTAATTACAGTAACGTGAGTAGTTGTAATTCGTTACCTCCACCACTGGTGAGAAAAAAAAAATGGTTCATGTGGTCTTTAAATAAATGCACAAAAAAATATAAAAAATCATTAAGCTGTCATATATCTGTATTCATAAAGTCAAAAGATGATATAATAATGTGGTCTAAGTTTAAATGTTAAAAAAGAAATACATTTTAAGACATCTTGCCAAACCAAAAGTGGACGTTTCTGTAGAATGACCCATATACGGTTCTATATCTACAGATATACTTCAGGACGTGCACAAGGTGGTTGCCCGGGCTAGAGCCACTGCCCCTCTGCCCTCATCGGCTGAGGTACCCCTCTCACCAATCCCCCCATCACCCCAGCTCAAAGCGTTCTGTTACCGCTCCGCTAAAGATCCGCTGATTCCGCTAATCCGCTCTGTGTTTTCCCGCCCGCTCCGCAGCATCACTCACAAGCTGTGTCCCAAACTGAAGTGTGTGTACTCCAAAGACTTCATTTGAAGTGCGATTGTGTCACAGCGTCATGACGTAAGCTGCCGTAATTTGAAAGCGACTTAAAATGCACCCTCCGTTTCTCAGGAAAATTAAGTGCACATCAGGGGCCGGTTGCACCAGCTGGACGTAAAAAGGTTGGGTGTAAGCTCTACATTGGACTTAGTTACGTCCAGCTTTCCGATGAATATTTACACCTGTTGCACCGTCTAAAACTACGACTAGGCGCAGCTAAGCATTAGTGTAGACTGTGCACGACGCCATTCGCGTTATTATGGTTACAACTTGAAATTACCGGCTCCAATGAATAAATGAAAAATGACTGCTGAACCGAAAAGAAGAAAATTAAATTACTCAGATTGTGAAACAAGAACAATCATTGAACTCTTCAGTAGGTATATGCATATTTTAGTATGCAAACAAAACAATTCGGTAACAAATAAGAAAAAACAAGACATCTGGCAAAAGATAACAGTGGCAGTAAATGAAGCTGAGGGTGGATTAGGAAATCGGACAGTCGAGGAAGTAAAAAAAAATGGATAGATCTTCTTCAGGCAGCCAGGAGAGACGCTAATCTGCTCAAAACCCCCCCAACGGGTGGGGGACCTCCTCCTAAAATCTCACGCTACAGCACTATTATAATGGATGTGTTTGGAGACGACTCGCCAGCTTATATTAAATATAATATTAAAGCTAATATTCAAAAAATCTGCATCAGCAGATCTAATCTGATTTAATAACACGCACAATTTAATCAATAGCTAAATAATTTATTTTTTACTTGCCAGCAATCATTTTGTACAGCTTTAGATTATTCCCTTTGCTTATGCTTTGTGACAGTAGAAAAAATGTCAAATGTTGAAATATGAAAAAGTGAAATGACGAGCCGCCACATCCTCTTCTGCGACTTGTTCCCTGATGTGTTCCACCTCTGCCTCCACTGGTCCTAAATCCTCCGCAGGAAGAGGCACTATCTTGTCTGGGCAAATGTTGTGCAACACAGCTGCTGCACATACAATGGTGCATACCCTCTCTGCCTCCATCCTGATTTCACTGTGCAGGCAGTGGAATCTGCAGGGAAGAAAATGCAGTAGCTATCCCGCCGGAGTAAAATCTACATTATTACTCTTTAATAACCAATGCCAGTTTAAGGTAGCTAAAATAAATAAGGGCTGGCAGCTTCATATTTAAACTAAGGCAGCGGCTATTTACACTAAGTGCAAATAGCAATAGATTCTATTTACAACTATGTTAAAATACAAATCCGATTCCAAAAAAGTTGGGACACTGTCCAAATTGTGAGTAAAAAATGCTGGAATAATTAATTACAAATCTCATAACTTATATTTATTCACAATAGAATATAGATAACATATCAAATGTTGAAAGTGAGACATTTTGAAATGTCATGCCAAATATTGGCTCATTTTGGATTTCATGAGAGCTACACATTCCAAAAAAGTTGGGACAGGTAGCAATAAGAGGCCGGAAAAGTTAAATGTACATATAAGGAACAGCTGGAGGACCAATTTGCAACTTATTAGGTCAATTGGCAACATGATTGGGTATAAAAAGAGCCTCTCAGAGTGGCAGTGTCTCTCAGAAGTCAAGATGGGCAGAGGATCACCAATTCCCCCAATGCTGCGGTGAAAAATAGTGGAGCAAAATCAGAAAGAGTTTCTCAGAGAAAAATTGCAAAGAGTTTGAAGTTATCATCATCTACTATGCATAATATCATCCAAAGATTCAGAGAATCTGGAACAATCTCTGTGCGTAAGGGTCAAGGCCGGAAAACCATACTGGATGCCCGTGATCTCCGGGCCCTTAGACGGCACTGCATCACATACAGGAATGCTACTTTAATGGAAATCACAACATGGGCTCAGGAATACTTCCAGAAAACATTGTCGGTGAACACAATCTACCGTGCCATTCGCCGTTGCCGGCTAAAACTCTATAGGTCAAAAAAGAAGCCATATCTAAACATGATCCAGAAGCGCAGGCGTTTTCTCTGGGCCAAGGCTCATTTAAAATGGACTGTGGCAAAGTGGAAAACTGTTCTGTGGTCAGACGAATCAAAATTTGAAGTTCTTTTTGGAAAACTGGGACGCCATATCATCCGGACTAAAGAGGACAAGGACAAGCCAAGCTGTTATCAGCGCTCAGTTCAGAAGCCTGCATCTCTGATGGTATGGGGTTGCATGAGTGCGTGTGGCATGGGCAGCTTACACATCTGGAAAGGCACCATCAATGCTGAAGGTATATCCAAGTTCTAGAACAACATATGCTCCCATCCAGACCTTGTCTCTTTCAGGGAAGACCTTGCATTTTTCCAACATGACAATGCCAGACCACTTACTGCATCAATTACAACATCATGGCTTCGTAGAAGGATCCGGGTACTGAAATGTCCAGATCTTTTACCCTTAGAAAACATTTGGCGCATCATAAAGGGGAAGTTGCGACAAAGAAGACCTAAGACAGTTGAGCAACTAGAAGCCTGTATTAGACAAGAATGGGACAACATTCCTATTCCTAAACTTGAGCAACTTGTCACCTCAGTCCCCAGACGTTTGCAGACTATAAAAAGAAGAGGGGATGCCACACAATGGTAAACACGGCCTTGTCCCAACTTTTTTGAGATGAGTTGATGCCATGAAATTTAAAATCAACTTTATTTTTCCCTTAAAATTATAAATTCTCAGTTTAAACATTTGATATGTCATATATGTTGTATTCTGAATAAAATATTGAAATTTGAAACTCACATCATTGCATTCTGTTTTTATTCACAATTTGTCCCAACTTTTTTGGAATCGGGTTGTATTGTGCAATATTATTCTTTAATGAACCAAGTGTAAAAAAAAACATTATAACTTTAGAATGTGGAAGAAATTAAAAATGTAAATAAAACCAACAGCAATATGCAGAAGTGTGTATTTCAAGTACAAGTTCTGTACATGCATTAGGTCTCACTCAAACGTGTTCTGCATTTGTGGCTGATTTCATTTGCCAAATTTGATACAAATGCTATCTGTGGCAATCATACGTGTGTCTGTCTGGGTGTTGTGTGTGTTTGTGTGTGTGTGTGTGTGGTGTGTGTGAGATAAGGAGAGAAAGCATATGTTTAGTGAGTGAGTGAGCATGTTTTTTATACATTGCATTTGTGCTCTAGTACCAGACCTTCATTTCTGTGCGGACATTTTCAGATTTATTGTTTTTTTTTTTTTTTTAAAAAAAAAAAAAAAAAAATTCTTCACATTTCCCATTCATCTTCAATTGTGGGTCATATTGACCCTAAGGGACCGATTTGTAAAAAAAAAAAAATGTACATACCTTCAGAACAACCGAATCAAGCCCAGTTTTTTTCAATGTGAATATAGATATAAAATGTTGAAAAGTCACAAAAATCTTACTCCACTGAGATGAAGGGGAACCTCTTTTTTTAAACTAAGTAAAAGTTGATTGGGGTCATTTTGACCCCAGTGACCGATTGAGGGTTAATGATGTCTGTACTACCTTCTGAGGCTGAAAGTGAGATGCATAACTGTGAATGGCGGGGCAGAAACTTCTCAAATTTCATTCAAAGATCTCAGTTATGTTTCAAAGTTGAACAAAGTCTTACATTTTGGAACGCATGAAGTGAGTGGATGAACATTTTTGTTTACCTAACACATTAGTTGCTTTAGTCTGGCGTTTTTTTCTCCAGCATCTAAAGTGAGAAAGAAAACAATAACCAAAATGTAAAAATAATAATAATAATAAAAAACTGGTTGTCCAAAATGTAAAGTATACACTTGAGTTTTCCCAACTGTTAGGGCATTTCCACCTCAGGGCACAAAAGAGTGGGGACTTACAGGATAAGAACAATTTTCAACACAGTTTTTTGTCACTTCCTATACAGGGCTCCAGACTGCAACCAAATAGTTGCATTTTGCGACCATTTTTTCTGCCGGTGCGACTATATTTTGTGAGCAATTACACTAGCACGACCACTTCGTTGCCCCACCTCATAAGCGCTGCTATTTCTGTTGCATATAAGAAACATCCAACAGCAAGCGAAACAATAGCTAGTGAAACGGCGCTACTCGTTTGAGCTGTGCAGTGCAGACCGTTTATCAGCTCGGATCAGCGCAGAGCAAACAAACTTCTCCGAGCTCAGAACAGGTTTACTCAGGAAGGAGTGTTGATGTTGCGACACTGTTACTGCACAGTGTGCGAGATCCAGTGAGAAACACTTGAATTTGCTGCAGAATGAATAAAGGTTGCTGTGAGCTCTAGTGAGGAGCATTCAAATTCTGCACAGAAATCTGTTATAAACAGGTCAAACAGTGCTGACATATAACCAGAAGTAGTAACGCTAACTATAACCAATAAACAAATAATGTGGCCAAACTCTTACTTACATTGCACAGGAGCATTTTGCACCCTCGTTAATTTTATTGGGAAATGTGGGAATGTCTGGTTGGGGAATAAAAACTTTTCAGGTTATTTGCATTAATGCACAGATGATGAATGGGTATATATCCCAGGGAATGTGTTTCATTATCTTCTCATTACTGTAGTGTCTAACAACAATGTATAACCAGATTGCAAATTAACTGATCACTGTTTAACTGTTTCTGGTGCCAGGTTGTGATATCAAGGCCCCCAAGCGAAAGCTTAACTCTCTGCAGACTGCAAATCTGTCAGTGTACATCGGAGACCTTGCTGTGCTTGTCTATGGCAGGGAAGCTCTGTCTCATTCAAGTTCGACAGGGAGACAGTCAGGGGCACACAAAGACGTGGAATCAAAGCCACAGCTTAAGAGAACCAAACCTGATGCTATACTTGGTGAGTGCATGTAATTAAAGGGACATTTCATCATAAAATAAAATCCTACACATTACTCATAAACATGTTTTTTTTTTTTTTTACATAATTATGTTTGCCATTGCAAGTGACAGTAATTGTGTTAAATGCCTGTCACCTCCAACATATACCAAAAAAGGAACAGTCCAAACATTTTTGAAAACCCTACAATCTATAAAAGTCTAATTTGGGATCATCAGGTTGGATTTGTTAATGTTACAATAGAAAAAAAGAAAAGTAATCACACAATGCTACAAACAAAAGAACCCAAGGCCCCTTTGATGATGCCCAAAAAATAACCCAAATTTATATGAAGTTAGACATTTTAATTTAGTTTAGTTTTGATTGCATTAGTGTTCAGAAACTTGAACTTGAATTTCATATCACTGCATGATACTTTGTTTATTTTGTTAATTCTGGATGATGACTTTGGGGTGACAGAAAAAATAAATGTTTTTGTTCTTTTAGGGCTGGACAATAATTCAATATCAGTATGTATCGCAATATAATTTTTTTCACTAACGTGATATGATTTTTAAACACATTTCCGATCTTTCGATATACATTACTTACCAGTTTTCCCCTACATGAATTTTATTTTGTGGCTTTTGACTTCGTGATAACAGAGCACTGCACGTTTCAAAATCCAAAACGTGGCGCGGAGTGTTTTATATGATGTTCTCTAAGAAACCTACTGTCTTCAGAAGTTTCGATGGGCATTTCAATTTATCTGATAAAGGAGCGTTCATAGCGGGAGGGCTGCTGTGATTACAGCCGTTACGGGAGAAACCGTTACGTTCGGGCCGCGCTCAAAAGCGCGCTCCCAGCTGGCAGACAATCAGTTATTCCATTTTCAATAGCCCTGCTCCCGCAACATGTTATTTGTGTTGGTGCTCTTTTTTTCTGCGCACACGCAACATCACCTGGTTTCATATTCCTTTATATTCCTCGGCTGCAGGCATCGACGAAGCAGAACACTGCAAGTACACGTGCAGGATAAACGATAACTAGTAGTTAACTAAGAGTACACTAACAGAATACTTGCAAGTACACTTGCAGTATAAGATTAGTAAACTAGTAGTTAACTAAGAGTACACTAACAGAATACTTGCAAGTACACTTGCAGTATAAGATTAGTAAACTAGTAGTTAACTAAGAGTACACTAACAGAATACTTGCAAGTACACTTGCAGTATAAGATTAGTAAACTAGTAGTTAACTAAGAGTACACTAACAGAACACCTGCAAGTACACTTGCAGTATAAGACTAGTAAACTAGTAGTTAACTAAGAGTACACTAACAGAACACTTGCAGTATAAGATTAGTAAACTACTAGTTAACTAAGAGTCCACTAAGAGAACACTTGCAGTATAAGACTAGCAAACTACTAGTTAACTAAGAGTACACTAACAGAACACTTGCAAGTACACTTGCAGTATAAGATTAGTAAACTACTAGTTAACTAAGAGTACAGTAACAGAACACTTGCAAATATAATTGCAGTATAAGACTAGTAAGCTACTAGTTAACTAAGAGTACACTAAGAGTACACTTGCAGTATAAGACTAGTAAACTACTAGTTTACTAAGAGAACACTAACGGAACACTTGCAAGTACACTTGCAGTATAAGATTAGTAAACTACTAGTTAACTAAGAGTCCACTAAGAGAACACTTGCAGTATAAGATTAGTAAACTACTAGTTAACTAAGAGTCCACTAAGAGAACACTTGCAGTATAAGACTAGCAAACTACTAGTTAACTAAGAGTACACTAAGAGTACACTTGCAGTATAAGACTAGTAAACTACTAGTTAACTAAGAGTACACTAACACAACACCTGCAAGTATAGATTAGTAAACTCGTATTACTAGAGGTACACTAACAGAACACCTGCAGTCAAGATTAGTAAACATACTAGTTAACTAAGAGTCCTAAGAGAACCTTGCGGTATAAGACTTATTAAGCTACGTAGTTAACTAAGAGTCCACTACGAGAAGCACAGTTGACAGTATAAGAACTAGCAAAGCTAGTTAACTAAGAGTTGGCACTAAGATTCACTTGCGTATAAGACTAGTACACTACTATTAACTCAGAGTAGGCACTACCAGAACACGGTCAAGCACATTTGCCGTCTAGACTAGTAAACTGGTTATTCACTAAGAGTACACTCCGAAAACACCTTTCAGTATAAGACGAGGCAACCACTAGTTTACTAAATACCTACCAGAACACTTGCAGCATAAGACACAAACTACTATTTTTACTAGAACACCAGAACACGTGCAAGTATAATCGCAGTATAAACTAGAACTAGTAGATTATTGGCGTATACTCAGTTTACTTCACCAAACTCTAATTTCTACAGTAGTCAATAGTACCTATAATATACACATAAGTGCACGTTACAGTACAAATGAAAACTAATTGTTGCTATTGTGCACTTAACGTTCACCACTGATTACACGTATAGTACACGTTAAGTATATTTTTATATACTAAAAAGTGGGCCAATTTAGTACCAAGTGGTATTCAAGTAGTACACTTACAAGTATACTAATAGTACATAGATGTTAGTATACTTAAAAATTATACTTCATTACTTAAGTATACTTCATAAAATGAACTTGAAGTAAACTTCTTTGAAATTCTGCTGAAATTAGATTTATTGTCTTTATGTTCTGGGGAGAAACTCAGATGGCGTCAGATGAATACAATTTGTCATAAGGATTCCGTTTTAGTTAATAAATAGTTAAATCTCTCTGCAGCCACAAATTTGATTTGGATTCACAAACTCTATGAGTTTGAAATATTCAGAAGTTCTTTGTAGTCCTGTAATTTGAAGACCAAGATACTGGAGTTTATCTTAATTACTCATTCACAGTTGTTTACATTTAGATATAAACTAGATATCTAAGCTCAGCGGTATTGATAGCTTGTGCAGTTCATCTCTCCAATTAATTATATACGTTATTATTTATATTTGTTTTTTTTAATGTAAAATGCTTTTATTTTGGAGTGTAGACAAGGCTTTTATTTTGGTCTGTGGTTGTGACGTCATAAGGCTGCGTCTGTGATTTGGCTGATGAAAGGTGTGTGCTTTTAATCATTTAAAGAGTTTGAATCTTGTTGACTGAGAGAATTGTATTGCATAAAACAGTGAAATGAATTATTAGTGAATGTAACACTGCTTACCCAGTGACATTATAAAACTTCAGATGTTTTCATGAAAGTGTAATCTACTTTCTATTTTCATAAAAGTAATGTATCTTATTACAATAATGATACTTATTATATATTTTGTTTTATTATTTTAGAGATTTATTTTTCTTCCTGTTTATTATTCCCATTTCAAACAGGACAAAGTGTTCAAATACACAGAAAAACTGGTCATTTACCTGAGATCCTCGTGACAAACTATTATAAAGATGGAGTTTATTAAAGATGAGAATGAAGACATGAAGAATGAAGAAACATTCAGAGTCAAACAAGAAGATACTGAGACACAAACAGAGATGGAGTTTATTAAAGAGGAGAGTGAAGACATGAAGAGTGAAGAAACATTCATGTCAAACATGAAGATACTGAGGAACAAACAGAGATGGCGTTTATTAAAGAGGAGCGTGAAGAAGTGTAGATTGAAGAAACATTCAGAGTCAAAGATGAAGATACTGAGGAACAAACAGAGATTGTGTTTATTAAAGAGGAGAGTGAAGACATGAATATTGAAGAAACATTCAGAGACAAACATGAAGATACTGAGACACAAACAAAGATGCTGTTTATTAAAGAGGAGAGTGAAGACAAGAAGATTGAAGAAGCATTCAGTGTCAAACATGAAGATACTGAGGAACAAACAGGTTGGTTTTCCTTCTCAAAGCTGAACTCACTCATTTGATCCTTTTTAAAATGTCCAGCTCTACAGAAATGAATGATATAGAAGAATGTATTTTATTTGGGAAATGGTTTTATTTGACACTTCACACATTCAGGAACTGTATACAACAGTAAATGCTGAATCAAGCAATGACCAAGCTATATGTAGTGCACATCAGTCAAGTAACACAATAATCAAATGTTTGGACCATTGACAGCTTGTTAGAGTTATTGCATGCTGTCTATATTTGTTCTTCGTTTAAAAGGCTGTGGCAAGAAAAATACAGCCAGTAACTTTAGAAGAAACTGCTAAATAATAGATGCTTTAAATCAAACCGTCTGAATGTTTCTAAATTACAAGCTAAGATGAAGAAGCTACCCTAAGATGACATTTCTACACAATCATTATTTATTTTTTAATGGATTGTTTTTATTTATTTGAGTTTTCCCCAACAGTCCAAGCATACCTATAGGCCTATAAGAACAGTGCATAAAACAAACTAAATTAAAATAGAAATTAAAATAATTGTAAATAATAATTCTGCTCCACAGCAGATTCCAAGTGACATTTAAACAGTGTAAGCACCATAAGCAATGAAGTACATATTTTTTATTCTTTTTACATTTGATTGAAAATCATTCCAGAATCTATTTGTCCGCATAGATGCAGTGTCTTTTGTTTTATTTACATTTTGCACAGGCCGACTTGTTAGCAGTTGCAGGTGAAGTCTGTATTTGTATGACTGGAAGGAGGATCAGATCAAAAAGAAAATAACATTTAAAAAGAATAAGGTTAGTGTATATGCCATTCAGGTCATTTTAATTGAGAGATTTAGAGCAGGAAACATTTTTGAACTATAAGTAAAAAATTGTTGGTAGTTATATTCATTGTTGATTATTATTTTTTATTTCATTGATTAGTTGATGCAGCCCTAATATCAATGATACACTTCATTAACTACTCAAGTTGTGCAGTGTTTTCAGGTTACAATTTAAACCTAAGTATCATCGGCATAACAGTGAAAATGAATGATATCCCTCAGGGGGAACATACAGTATATAAGGAGAAAAGGAGAGGACCTAATACCGAGCCCTTTGGCACGCCATACTTTGTGTAAATAAAGAGATGTCTCATCAAACATGAGTAACAGTGGTCAGATAGATAGAACCTAAACCGTGCTAATGCTTGCGCACAAATGTCTCTATAATAATCAGAGAATGATGTGGTCTATGTTGATGTAATGGCACTAGAAGAGACATGTAGCTGCGATGAGAGGTAGTTGTTAACTTCAATAAGGCGCAGTTTCTGTGCTATGGTGAGGCTTAAAGGAATAGTTTACACCAAAATGAAAATGTACTCACCCTCAGGCCATCCAAATTGTAGGTGACTTTTTTTAGTAAAGATTTTTAGCTAAAACTGTGGACTTTGGTGATTCATAAAATGCAAGTCAGAGGCTACCATCTCTTGAAATCATGTACAGGCAAAACAAATAAATACCTGTGGCTCGTGACAATATATTGAGGTTGTTAGATCACTGGCTCCATGCCTAGACAATTAAGATCCAGCCCCGGATGCTAGATCCATTCTGAAAATATCAGTTTGTCCGGTAACAGAACATCTCGTCAGCAGCATAGTCTAATACCCAAACCCTGTTAACAGGAGGTCTTGTCTGGTACCCAAAATACCCAAAAACATTATTGTCTTCTGTCAGCAAAGAAGTCGACTGAGGAAAAAGCCAGTAAAAGTGAAGAGCAGAAGCAGGAGACGAAGTGATGGTAAAAAGGAGCAGAGTTTATTGAATAGTCTTAGTTGTGAATGTCTCAATGCTCAGACTTCATCTAAAGAACACAAATCAAACAAGTAGTGTTATACCAAACTGATTCACAACAACATCCCATAATCCTTGAGTTTCCATAAACATTCCCTCATATCTCTCATTCATGAAGACAAACAGGCCTTGAAACCACACAGTCATATGACTAATCAACAATGGAAAAAATATATAAAAACAACAATAATATAATATAAATGACTAATCTTTTAATGAATCAGTGAAATGTATATATTTGTTGATATAGAGTACGTACTCGCATACCTTGTCAGTGTTGTGCGCTTTCTTGGCCCTTTGTTGTGATTAACAGTAAAGAATGTTCAGCTGAATTAAATTTCCGTTTTGTCAAACCGTGTGGGCATAAAAGGTAGATATCAAAACCGTCGGCAAAGCCCTTGTGTGAAGACTACTCGAATGAGTGATATAGACCCTCGATCCGCCTCCCCGGTGAGACTACCCAACCTGGCAGGGACCCGGGCATGGATTTACGTATTCGTTTTTGATGCATGTCTCTTTTTGCTATACTATCTCTTGCTCTTCAGTTTTATGACCAATTCTTACTATGTGTTTCCATATCACTACTATTACTACCACTCGCAAACCACACATCACGCACTATAGGCAGCGCAATCCTAACAACTTGTAGTGTGCACTTTGCCTATGTCTGCTAATAAACTACTTTATTTTTCTATTGGTCTCTGTAATTGCCATTCTGCTGTAAACAAAGCAGATTTTATTTCTTATATTACAAGTCATTCAGACTAAACCTCATGGCCCTGCCCCGAGATAGTGGAATCAAACCCAGGACTACTGTGCTACACTCCTGCTATCACTCTCCCATTCCATCTTCTCATTTCGTCGGACGGAAAGAGGTGGAGGTACTGAGTCTGCTTATCCTGTCTAATTGATTGGAACATTTATTCCTACTTACCTTTCTCCTTGGGTACTTCTCACAGCTCCTTTGAATTCACCTTCATCCTATCCCCACGGCGCCCCTTCTTAAAATCCATTGTGTAGTTTCGTTTATTCGACTCTGCCGCAGCCACCACGGATTGCTCGTTTCCACTGCGTGGTACGGCTCGGTACGGTTCACTTTTTGGGGGGTTTTCCACTGGTACAGTACCTGGTCTTTTTGTAGTACGTGAAGCCACCTGGGGTCGTTTGGAGGTTCCAATTGAACGTACCGTTTCCAACCAAACCTTAACGTGTAAACCTGCTGATAAAGCAAGTGGCCGGGAGATTGTCCTCTACCTGTTGTCACTGAACTTGCGACACAACACACAACAGAACCCTAGATTAATTAGCACATGACCAGCTAGGATTGGAAACGCAAATTGCGGTTTGTTAACAAGCGCACCTGTTTTTAACCAACCAAAAGTGGTCTGTTTCGTTGTCTTTTGAGGAATAACAGACTTTCCTCGCGTTGATAGCATAGGTAGCGGATCCGACCGAGGCTTGGATGGGAGCACGCATGAACGTGGAAAGTTGTTTCATTAGTCGTGGTAGTAGAGGTGGTGCAACTATAACGACATGTGAATATAATCCCACCCACTCTAAAGCGGTACTGAAATGCAGTGGAAACGCAAACCGGGCCGAACCGTGCCGAGTCGTACTGACCGAGCCGAGCCCTTCCGTACTAACGCATTGAAAAGCAGCATAGGTAACTTCTTGATTGAATTAGATTGCTTGCTCTCACCTTTCCTGCGGATAGTACTCCCCCTAGTTATGCTTTGAAGACTTTCACTTGCTAAACTACTGGTCCTGCGATTTTGCTTTTTTCAACATCAAGCGATCGGCCCTTCTTTCGGAACCGCTTTCACACCCTTGTTCAAAGCTCTTGTTCTGTCGTTCTGTGACTCTTGCAATGTTCTTCTTGGCAGTGTCTTCCAGCCACTTCTCTCAAACTTTTACAAGGGTGTATCTTGAACGCAGCAGCCAGATTATTTTTTTGAGCCAAAGATTGCCTGCGATCTGACGTCCAGACGCGGCGTCTTCTTTTCATCAATTTGCACTGGCTACCAGTAGCAGCTCGCATAAAATTCAAGGCAATGATGTTTGCCTACAAAACCACCACTGGCTATGCACCCCTATTCTTTTTCTATCTACTTGTTTTATTTTTATTTATTATACAATTAAAAAAGCAAAAAAGGCCTCTAACACTAACTTTCTCTACTCTTTTTCTATTCAATCTATTTGTTTTCTTTTTATTTATTATAAAACTTTTACAAACCTTGCTACGTGTACTGCATTAAGATGAGAGTTGTTTTAGCACTTGCATATCATTGCTATTTTGTTTATTTTGATTGCTTCCATTGTCCTCATGTGTAAGTCACTTTGGATAAAAGCATCAGCTAAATGAATAAATGTAAATGTAATGCAAATGTAGTTCATAAATTATTATATGATTAAATGGAATAGTATAATGATTAAATGATAAATGATTATAAATGAATAAATAAAGAATATAAAAAAAAGAAGTAAAACACAACAAAAATGTATGGTTGCTCTCTTGAAACAAAACACACACAGTTTGCATTAGAGGATCCTCAGATCTTTCAGGTCTTTAATAAAGCAAAACGATCAGTCTGTGCAAGGATCTCAACATTGTTTACATTATATTACCTCGTAACCAGACGACTCTTACGCTACTTTCCCATTAAATTTGACTTCCAGGGATGTTATTGGCCATCATCGAGGAGTGCTCTACTTCTTCTTTTTGAGTGAAGTACGAGGTCAGTGTTACCTATAGTCAACCCAACTCTGTTACCTATACTGTTCTTATCACGACGGACACTTTCAACATACAGTTTATGAGCTTCCCCAACAGACGATTGGTAAATGATTTTGTAAATAGTGTATGCACAGCTTCTAATGGAATTCACTGACGCCATGGATCTGGGAATCGTGGCCTCATGGTTGTAAGAGAGACTTGTAACCCAAAGGGTCACGGGTTCGAGTCTCTGTCCCGGCAGGTATTGTAGGTGGGGGAGTGAATGTGTCCTTCAAATACACGACTGAGGTTCCCTTAGCAAGACACCTCACCCCCAACTGCTCCCACGGGTGCTGCAGCAAAAAAATGGTTACTTAAGTATTCGAGTATGGGTCACCATACTTTGGCCACATGTCACTCACTTCATCAAACTGGTCCACACAAGGCCCAAGATATTTGAAGAGTGGTTTTTTGATGTTTGATATGTTAGATAAATTTTTAGTAAAAAAACGGATTGAAGTTGACTTTATGCTGGTCACAGAGCGATCACGTGGATTTGACATAGTGTGAGCCATGGTCACCGCGCCACGCAACCTGCAGCGAGGAACTGTGTCTTGTACACATACAGACTTTGAATAAGGGTCATGTATGTGCCTACTGATGCCAGCTTTGCCACCAGCTGCAGCAGGAATTGTAGCACATCAGACTTTTGAAATATTCCCCCTCCGTTATTTACCTCACGTTAAAGCATGTGCCCCCCATTTGTGACTGACCCGTGGCCTTGTATGCCGTCATCTCAGCTTACTTGCTGTATTGTTGGTTTTGAATGTTTTAAATGTCTAAATAAACGGCTTACATGTATTTGTGTTTTCTTGCCTTAGACCTGATGGCGCTGAAAGAGGAGAGTCAAGATCTGAATGAAATGGAAGAGAAAGATCTGCATGAAAAACATCATGATTTCATAACTGGAGAAAAATCTTTTTGTTTTTCACAGACTGAAAATACTTCCACACGAAAAAAAGATCAAAAGACTAAACTCTAGCAGTCATTTCACTCTCCAACACGTGCGTGGGAACGAGTTTCCCACGAAAAGATAATCTTAGGATGCACATGAAAATTCACACTGGAGAGAAGCCTTACAAACCTGCCAACAGTGTGGCAAGAGTTCCCACGAAAAGAAAGTCTGAGGATTCCATGAAATTGCACCATGTATAACCATCCAACCGAGAGAAGCCATTTGTATGTGGTCAGTGTGGAAAGAGTTTCCCACATAAAGCAACCTTTCATTCTCACAAAAGAATTCACACTGGAGAGAAGCCTTACACCTGCAAACTGTGTGGAAAAACCGCGAACCACAAAGGAAATCTTAAAGCTCACATGAGAGTTCACACTGGAGAGAAGCCTTTCACGTGTGATCAGTGTGGAAAATGTTTCGTACGTAAGGAAGGCCTTAGTAAGCACATGGAGATTCACTCAAGCGAGAGCTGTTTTATATGCCCTCAGTGTGGAAGTACATTCACAGACAGGAAACACTTTAAGAGCCACGTCATAACTCACATCAGACATGAGCCTTTTATGTGTCACCACTGTGGAAAGACTTTCACAAGAAAAACAAACCTCAATACTCATACGAGAATTCACACTGGAGAGAAACATTTAACGTGAATAATGTGGAAAGAGACGGAAAACAACCCTTTATACCCACATGAGAGTTCACACCACAGAGAGGCCTATTCACGTAACTTCAGTGTGAGTTTCAGATATTCAGTAGATCTGAAGAGTTATTTGCAAACTCATTCTGGCAAGAAATTGCAGTGTTCTGAGTGTGGTAATCAGGTTTAGAAAATGGAGCAATTTCAAAGTTCACCTGTGCACTGGAGAAAGTAGGGTACCTGTGGGACTGTAATAGCATTAAGTTTACGTTCAACAGTCCATAAATGTCCAAAATATTAGCGCATGTCCTAAAAGGTTGAAAACCCCTGCCCTAAACAATGTTATAATGGAATATTTCACATCCAGAGATGAAGGACCAATGATGAAGTTTCCTCAATCTCCGCTCGAGTGTAAAATTGACAGCAGCTTTCTAGCCATGTGTGTCATTAACTTTAGTGGGGTCAAAGTGACCATTTTGTATCTTTTAGTACATGTACAGTGACTAAAATAAGTAATTTACCACAGTAAAGTGACTTTTACTTGTGATACTTGACTGTTGACTGTTGTATCTTTAAAAATGTTTTTCTCAAAATTCCATTCATGAAAATGATAGCGATCAATCGACTTCAGATAACCATAACTTTTGTTACAGACAAGCTATGAAAGAAATGAAAACGGATGTGAAATGGGTAAAATTTCTCCATGTGATGGGTTTTTCCAGATCGCATCACATACATATGTATATATGTATTTTTTCACTTACCACATATGATCTGGCAGAGCTGGGACTGAAAAAATGACGGCTTCCCACATTTTCCCTTCAAATTCATTTGTGACTCCATTTGAGAAAGTTCAGTAAAACAAAAATTAAAACCACTTAATGAAACATCAAGACAGTAAAAAGAATATGACAAATATGATTAAATAAATTTGATCATCTAACAAAATACATTTTTGGTTTATTTAAAGTCCCCGTGAAATCAAAATTAAAAGTTTTTTGGGTGTTAGTATCAATATGTTAGTCTTAAGGTTATCTACAAGCCAGTGTGCTCCAAAACAGTGACAAAATTCGCATTTAGAAGATATAAGCATTCAAAGCTTGCAGTTTGTCACTTCCGCCAAAATGGATCAATGATTTTTTTTTTGCATCACCTCATACTTCAGCTTCTCATCAAATCTTCTGACCAATCAAATGCTCTCTGGTATCTGAAACGTCCCGCTCCCTTCAAGACGCTATTGCTGCAGCTGAAATCGTTCATTTATTCACACGTCACTGAGCGTTCATACCGAGGGTTCGCCTAAACACTTGCAAATATAAGAAAACAATAAACGGTAGCCGAGACTGTGTTGATCTGAACCTCCACGTTTATATGGTGAATAGTACTCGGAATAGAGTCGGCACGGACCACAAAACATATCGGACCCATTTGAATTAAACTGAAAGCTGTATTTGAAAACGGTTAGACAGACTCTGCATTGCTATTATAGACTGTGAAGATACGTCACGCCGCGTTGCATGCTGGGGCGCTGCCGCCATTCTGGGAGGATCGCGCTCGGCTAGTTAATACCAATACCTTGTTTTGAATGCGTAAAGCATTGAAATTTTGATGTAGAAGGGATAAAATGGAAAAGTGTAATAAAAAAGGAAAGTGGGCCCTACCGGGACAATTTAAATGTCAACGCCAAGCAAGGGTATTACGAAAAATTAAAGACAATTAACGACACAGATCCATATGAATTGCCAGCACAAGAATGGTCTTCAGATCCCAAAGCACTACCTCCACTCACATATCCATCATTACATCATTAACTATCTCGTATTTGGTATAAGTGCATACACTCTTAGTCAGTTCAAATGCTACAAATTCCTAGATGCTCACAAACAATTTTGCAGTGGCTGGGTGCAAGATCTGCTAAGCAAGCCACAGTCGTACTCACAAAGGTAAGGTGTCACTCTTGTTTTTTTATTATTATTATTATTATTAGGTTGACTTGAAAAAAGCCTACTTACTGATATCCTATTTTATTTGATGCATAGCACTCTCAATTGCATTTCTGTCTTTCAACAGGTCATGCACTCACAGCGCCTAAGTGAGGCTCCGCTGAAGGCTTGGGTTATAATTTCCTCCACTAGTAAAGTTTCCTCAGCCCATTGTACATGCAAGGTGGGTGTTGCAGAGACATGCACTCACATTGGGGCTCTGTTGTTCAAAGTAGAAGCAACTGTCCGGTGCAGGGAAATAAAGACTGTCACTGACAAACCTGCATATTGGATTTGACCAAGTAATGTCAACTAAGTACATTCTGAGGTGGGCCACAAGATTGATTATACTTCTGCTGCTGCCACACGAAAATCACTAAACTGTCTACTGAATGCTGAGACTGTCAGCAAGCCTGGTTTGAGGACTTGTGCCAGGAAGCTCACTACACCACCACCAACACATTCAGAGTGAACACAATTCTACGCAGATCTTCATGGAGCTTGTGGCAAATCTGCTATACTGAGTGTGCTACCACAATATTGTGAGAAGTTCAAGGATCCTGTGCAGCCTGTCACTATTTTGAAATCCCTTCACTGCCTACATGACACCAGGCTTGATGAATGTGATTTTTCAATTTTGGAAAAGCACTGCCGAGCACAAAAAAAGGCACAGAAGGCACAACAATTTTTCATTGCAGTTTCCCTCCCTGAGATAATTGCACAATACTTCACCAAAAAAGTCTCCAGAGCATCAGTGAGCAACAGAACTTTGCCTCTAGGAGAAATCCAGCAAGAGAATGTGAGAAAGACCAGTAACAGTGGGGAAAAAAGCAGAATGCTAAGTGTTAATAAAGAATAACAATTGGTCCCTCTGTAAATTCTCTTTGCCACCGTGAAATTTTCTCAGTCTCCCAAAGTGTAAATAAACAGCCGGGAAGTAAGAAACCACACAGTCAAATGTATCCTCAATACTTCAATTTATTCATAGAAATACAGATATTATATGGGCATATGTCGAGGGGAGTTTCACCCTCTTAACCAATGAGGATATGAATAACATACACATATAGGATCTTTGGCCAAGAACATGTGTTTATATAAAATGGCCACATGTACAGAAAAACATGGACATATTAGGAATAGACTTTTGCGAAGAATGCTGAACTGTCTTCAGAGTTTCTCTCGAACTCCTTTACCCTTGTAGTCATAACATTCATGTCTTTATTGGGGCCTTTAAATCAATAGAAGCTAATGTATACATTTAAGCATTTATACTTCGCATATAAGTAAGACATATATCAAGAGAGAGAGATGGATACAGGAGGGGGATTCAGAGAGAATGCGTTGTATAGAGAAGAGTGAGAGAGAGGGAGAAAAAGGAGGGGGCTGAGCATCCCTGGAACATTTTCTTAACAAGACAGAGAGTGTTTTCTAACAGTTGCCTGCTTTTGTTTAAAATAAACAATGAATACATAAACACTCGCTGCAGAGTTCCCTAATCCTAAATTCATATCATTCTCATACATAGATAATAATATGGAATATAATCATTCTTTGATACATTTCAACTCATGTGTCCTCTAACAGGTCTGCTCATAAGCATATTGAGTAGCAACAAGAGTATTCATGGCACGATCAATCAAAAGTCTAATAAACGGAATAATACAACATACAATGAATGAAAGGATTAATAAAATCACTCCAATAGGGATTAACGCATTCACTATCATTTTCTGCCACCCTGGGAGCCAACCAAACACATCATTTGAATTATTTATTGCATCTCTTGCTTGTATCTCTTGTGCAATTCTAGTCATATTCATTAATCCTTCATCTATCAAATGACCATCAGCATCATTATCTGGAATGTAAGTACAACATGCAGTGCCCACGATAACACACAATCCACCCTTCGAAGCTGTCAGTTTGTCTAGAACCAATCTATTTTGTAGAGCAGTTAGTCGCAAACCTCTGAGCTCTTCCTTTACTGCTTCTAAGGTATTTCGCGTAGTATTCATGAATAGAAGTAGCTCATAACGAATAAATTTGAAGATGGGCCACACCAACCTGTGGGAAAATAGATTCAAAAAACTTTTCAGTACCAGTCCATAATCGATGTTCCCACGGTACTGGATTGTCTCTTGATACCGTAAGAA
This sequence comes from Sinocyclocheilus anophthalmus, assembly GCA_018155175.1. NCBI lineage: Eukaryota > Metazoa > Chordata > Actinopteri > Cypriniformes > Cyprinidae > Sinocyclocheilus > Sinocyclocheilus anophthalmus. Next base: position 213,666 of record JADLZN010007984.1, read on the forward strand.
CTTTATTTCGGTCAGCAAGAGAATGCTTCTTTCTTTGGTTCACCTTATTCTCTTGATGAGTAAGTCGAACAACCATAGAATGTTCTTATAAACTTACTAGAGCACATCTCCCACTTCAGTCCCCTGGGAGAGAAGTATACACTCAATGTCCACAGAGCCGGAACCAGTCTCTTAAAGCTTTGGTTCCCCTTCTATTTGGGACATACATACGGCATCTTGGATCTCCTCCATAAGAACAGAAGAAATCACATTTTTCTCTTATAGTTTCATTACTCCACCCATAAACAACCACGGTCATTATGGGAAGTGGATCCCTGTTAGCACATTCCTCTATTTTAACTTCTTTTTTTTCCCTTTTTCCCATCCCCCACTTTTCCTGCATTCAAAAGACAATAATGACATCATGAATACTTTTCATCTGGCAATATTGATGAACTCGATCACACTTGCTCAATGGAATTTCATCCAACTTCTGTTCTCCTTCAATTCTTTCTACACAATATAATGAGTCAGGGATTGAACTCACGATTGTCACTTACAAACACTTGGGGTATAAACCATATTGTACCATTTTGTCTGCACCTCCATTGTCCAGAAGTCTTAATGCAACACTAATAAAAGAAATGCATTTCCAATCTTGCGGTGGTGGGGCTTTAATAATTACCCGAGGACCGACCGCACTGTGGGGTATTTTTGTACAGACATAGCAAGACCCCTTTTTTCCTTCGGCCTTTGCCGTATAGTTAGCCAATCTCCACCACATATTCGTGGCTTAGGCATGGGGTGTATCATCATGCCCTAGCCACGTTTCATTACCTGTACTTATGAAAGTGTGAGTACAAGTAAACAAACTTATTAGAATGACCAGGTATATAATTTGTCTCATAAACATGGCCACACGACTATCAGGAATGATGATTGTAAACTCTTGCTTCTCCTTCCGCCCCTTCCGCACCTCGACTCCTCTCTCAGCTCCTCGAACTCGATCCAGCTCCAGATACGATCACAGATCCCCTCCTGTCTACGGAGCTGCCTTTAGCCTGCTTGCATGGATCCATTGTGGCTGGAAATCAGTCAGCACCCCTGTCTGCGTCACAGCGATGACATTCGCAGGTCCAAGATATTTTGGCTCTCTGAGCTTTGTAGGTTTCAGGCACTTTATCAACACCTTTTGGCCTGGAGCAAAATAATGAGTCGGCTTCTCTGCAGGGAGAGGGGGAGAGAGAGAAACATCACCATTTATGCTTTTTAAAGTTTTGACCAGGGAATCCACTTAATCCGCGATGATCACCTCCGTGTCACTTGTGGAGAGATTACCAGCACGACCCTTATCCCACGGGGTGGGGAACGGTCTGCCCGTTAGTATTTCAAATGGAGACATCTTTTTTTTGTTGTCGATGAGGGGGACATTCTTTTTTCTGCCAATACTGCAGGTAGTACGTCGCCCCAATTTCGGCCTGTCTCCATGCATGCTTTCGTAATTCGATTCTTTTATCGTTTGATTCAAACGTTCCGCTACCGAACATGACTGTGGATGATAGGGTATGTTCAGATGCCATTTAATATCTAGCTCTTTAGCTAGCAATTGGGTAATCTTGGAGGTAAACGGTGTGCCATTATCGCTTTCTATAACCGTTGGTATACCAAAACGAGGTATAATCTCCTTAGCAAGTACCTTCACTACAGTCTGTGCATTTTCTCTTCCACACGGGAAAGCCTCAGGCCATTTTTGGAGAAACGGTCCACTATCACAATCAAATATTTGTGATTTCCACAAGGAGGCATGTTTGTAAAGTCTATTTGTAAATGCTGAAATGGAAGTTCCGGGTGATAAAAACGGGTCATGTGTTTACTCTAGCTTTAGGTTATTGGTCTTAGTACAGATCAAAACAGCCCTAATAACACAAAGTATTTTTTCTTACCATTTTGCTATACATCAACGTGAATTTCCAATTTTGAATCACTTCCGCTTTTGACACATGTTGAGAACACCATGATAAGTGTTTCATAGCTAACATGATGGAGTCTGGCAGAGCAATCCTGCCCTGCTTATCTCTCAAAATATCTGCTTGATCCGGTTTTGCCTCATTCGCTGCCCAGTGGTTTAGATCACTTTGAGTGGGGTTTGCCTGTAATAGTTTAATATCCAAATCATTAGTCAACACAAAGGACATCATGGGCACCTCTGTGCCTGCTTTGTCAACATGTTGACTTGATAGGACATATCTAGCTGCCCATTTAGCTACTTCGTCCGCAAGTCTGTTTCCCTTTTCCTCTTCTGACTCTCCTGATGCATGCCCAGTTACTTTTATCACAGCCAATTTTGACGGTAACTGTGCTGCATGAATCAGTCCAGCCACAACACTGTGGTGGGATATGTGTTTTCCTTCTGAAGTTTTAAAATCCATTTCTTCCCACAGTTTGGCAAAATCAAGTACAATTCCATGTGCATATTTTGAATAGGTGTATATATTGATACACTGATCTTTTGCCAATTGACAAGCTCTTGTTAATGCAATTAATTCTGCCACTTGTGCTGATTTATATGGCAGAGAATAGGCCTCAATGATACAGTCAGGTAATTCAACAATCGAATTCCCACACCAGTATTCATTATCATTTGTTTTATAGCATGATCCATCTACATACCCATGTTTCCCCTCCTCCAGGACAGATGCGGACACAACTGGCCTGCAAGCCGTCGAAGTATGAATCCTGGCTAGGAAGTCATGATCGCTGTCCTCAAATTCACCCTGCAATAAAAACTTATGCAAACATAAGGTTGGGCCATCAACTACGGAAGTTGGTTTCAATGTTAAATTAGCAGTAGCTAATAATATTGCC
>JADLZN010007985.1:0-16854 GCA_018155175.1 Sinocyclocheilus anophthalmus
CCTCTTTTGTCTCCAGTACACTTGGAAAACCAATTAAATAAAATTCAAATGGGAATAACCAGCATTATTCAGCATGGTGGTGCCCCACTCGTCCAGCGCCATTAGGTCGGTCACACTACCTTTTCCTCTATCTTTCACCTCTTGTAAACAAAGCCTTGTGCATTTTTCCACTCCCTGTTTCCTTCACCACATTAACAGATAAAATGGCTGATGAGAATGAAATGCCAAGTGAAAGAAACCTCTCCAATGCTATATATATAGTCTCTCTTTCTCGCTTTCTCTCTCTGTCATCTTAGGAGGAGGAGGATGTCGATGTGGTGCTGGGTTTCTTTTGATTCACTAAGTCCATGTAGAGTTCTGAACGCAGAAATCGAGGGTATGAGTCTTTCTCCATCAGGCCATATATCCTCCTCTGGGCCAGGTCGAAGCAAGAGCGATCAATGTTTTGCACGTTTTCTTTAGTATGTTCCCTGGTGTAAGAATCCAGATTCACCTGGAGGACAAACAAAAAGCCATTACTTGCAAGTCAACAGACGTTTTAATTCATGTTGCGGCTAGGTTACAGACAGTTTAACCAGAAAGCATATTTGCGGATTTCCCCCAGTCCATTTATAGACCGTCTATAGACCTCGTGCTCCAGGAGGGCCACCTTCCAGCAGAGTTCAGCTCCATTCCCAATTAAACACAGCGAACCCATTAACAGGTCTTCAGGTCCTAACCCCTTCTAGGCACGCGTGGTGCGGAGTTAAACTTAACAGGAAAATGCCCTCCAGGAGCAGGAATAGACACCCTTGGTCTAATGCATATTGCGCATTAAATGGCAACTCGCTACTGCATCCAAGCAATAGTACTACTCATGCCAATTCCAAGTGTTTTTTTTTCCCACATGGAAAAAAAAGTAATGTTTACATTGACTATGTAATACTTAGTGCTTACTATTTGTGGAAATTCTGACAAGTCAAGGAGACTTAACCTTATAAACACAACTTTGTTGGTTTGTATGACATTTTCTTTAAAACAATTCATGAAGATCGGCACACTAAAGCTATTTACCTTTTAAAAAGGAGTGAAAAAAATCATCCCATATCTTTATTTAGTATATTATTGATTATGGTTGCCCAAAGTTTGATTATTGTAATAGGTCACCACTTGGTGTTCATTGAAAAGTCATGGTCTTGAAACTAAAACCAGTTGAACAATAGCCTTTTTTATATATATAATCCTGCTCCTAAATGGCACATAAAACAAACTGTGATTGGTCATTTAACATGTTGGTAAGATGGTCTCTTTCCAGTAGCCAGAGTAAGCTGAAACCTGGACTGGACTTTACGCTGAAAGTCAAATATCTGGCAGCTTGAAATTACACAAAGCTCAGGCTTCTTCAGTTGTACTGCTCGAAAAATTGCTGCGAGGTCCTGTTGCTCATCTGATTTTGAATTTCCAAACTGCTTTCCAAGTTTGCAAAATGAAAACATGCACTCATGCTATCTGCTGTGTGTTGTGTGGCCAAGAAGGAGACCATTATTCAGGCATGACATAATATCCTACATGGCTGCTTCTTTGACAAATTTTTTGGGCTCATGACACAAACCAGATTATTTTAAGATCGTTTCCACCCTTTTTTTATGCTGCTAAATACAGAATGATGGCATTGTTTATATGTAATGAGTGGTACTCAACAATTCACAGATAATATCTGGGGTGACTTTTAATGTTCACTTTTCTGTAAAATTTGAACTAAATATGAGACTTCATGCTCACCTCCTTACAGGACTGGATGGCAATGAATTCCGCAAAGATTTTCTTAGCTTTTGATGTCATCTTGGACTGTGATTTAATCTTCTTGTAATCCTCACAGGCCAGCCAGAAATCCAGATTCTCTTCACTAAACTCTGTGCGCAAGAAAGCTCTAAATGCCGCCAGCCCATCTGATGAGAGAGAGGGAAAAAATAAAGAGGCAGAAAAGGGGAGATGTTATTGGATGGATAAACAGAGAACCATGGCAACGGCAGCCTTCACTGAAGAGGCAGCGCTAAGTGCCAAACCCTGAGTCACTACTTAACGCATAAACATGAGAACACGACTCCAACCAACGATTTAATTCCATGTGTTCTCCTCCGAGACTCCCGCTGCCATGTCCTGGGCACCATGAAACATTTTCATAACTATTCTATTATTATTTTTCTGCATTTCTTATTTTAATTAAGTTCCTGACTCACGTTCAGGGACTCAACTTAATTAAATCCCATTATTTGTACTGAAGGTTGCTGTAGCTGCCAAGCACAAGCCGGTAAGCACTGCAGCAAAATGATAATATCTGCACTGATTTTAGATCATCTTTATGTAACCAGCAATACCAATGAAGTAGCTACATTTTATGCAATACAGAAGAAAAAAAAAATAAATTATTCAGCTTATGATTATTTTACAGCACATGCATCACAGTGACTTCCTTATACAGTAGCATTACACACATTTTTACAGACATTTTTTAAGATTTCCTTTCAGCTCTAAAGGCGCCCAGTATTAAAATAGAAGGAAGTGTGGCCCCGTCCCAAAGCACGCAATCACCTTTCCGTTCTCATAAGAGCCTGCTGATAACAGCATGTGGATGCTCTCAGGTTTTCATATGAGGGAAACAATCGCTGCGGAAAAAGACATCTCCTGCCTCAAATCTCAGGATCTAATTGCATCACAAGCATTTTCAACATCACAAAACAAGTGAATCTGATTAAAAACCATGATATGGATGGTGGGGTTTTGTCTGAGTGCTTTGATCTGTGGTCTTTCTCTGACTCCATATGGATGTAGGATTCTATTAATCTAGGATTACTATGAGAGCCATTGACCATGTTCAACAGACCGTTCATTGCATGGGGTGAACGCACATCATCAAGTGCGGGGAAAAGAGAACTAACAACAAAAAAAAAAAAAAAAAGAGTCAGATGTAGTGAACGCACCTCCGACAGGAGCCTGAGCATATGACCACGGAAACTGGTCAGGGCAATGCTAATCCCGCTGACTGTCTGAACAAGACGCCATGGTCGCCTGGACGTACCGGCGCATACACGTTGGTTGAAGTGCACTACGTATATTCCGACACGTGTGCCACACACCACACATTCATTATATGTAAACGAGTGCGTGTACGTCATACTACGCATTATCAACATCAGTTGTGAGTTGCACTGGTCCAAGATTCGCCCACTTCATTCCTCGTCTACTGTGGGTCTGGCGTGTCCCGACACACTCAAAAAACTGCTAGCGGCTAAGTGAAAGGGTGCAGCACACCCTCTACGTGCTCAGTCGTTCCGCGGTGTGACCCATTCGAAGCTCTGCCCTTCTCTCGCCTGAGTTGTGTGTGTCTGTCTGAGTGTGTGAGCATCTGAGTAAGTCTCTCTTGGACGGCCTCTTTTATACTTCTCACTGTGGAGAGGAGGGGGTGGGATCAGGCTGCTCCAGTAGGATTACGTGTCAGCCGGAGGCTCCGCCCACAGCTTCTCTCAAAGACTCATTCTTGCCTTCATTGTCTGTCTAAACTCAGCACCTACAGTCTGCAGCTTTAACACTTACTGTGACACTGCCAAATAAGGAAACTGTATCTAACAGGGGAGTGTTATTTATCATAAAACCATCAATCAGATCATAGAGTGCACTTAAAGATGTGCGCTTTACAACTGTAATTTTTATTTTGACCTACTTGCAACTTCTGTGCATTGATTTGTAGATCTGTGCCATGAAACAGTTTATATTCTGCAGTTCATGTATAGCTGAACACACTTAAAATACTAATACTAACAATATCATTCATCTCTGCAATATAAGCGTTTTTGCAGCACATATCTAATCATAATTTAACCCTTTGATGCATTACTTACTCTACATTAGACAGATCTTTGAAAGGACAATTAACACCATAGAATCATTATTTATCATGACAGTCTATATACAGTATAGTATATATCGTAGGTTAATAGTTTAGTAATTTTGTTGTTGCTTTTGTAATTTCTATTTATTATTTTTTTGATATGTTATTATTGTTTTATTTTATTATTATTATTATTAATTGAATTTCTTCAACAAACGAAATAACAGAGTTTAATTTTTATATTGTACGTATTTCAGTTAACCTTTTTAAGTAACAAAATGTGTTTTTGTTTTAGATAACCCTGTGACAAAGTGGTCATAAACCATGTATCTGTGGAATATAGAATAACTATTACTATTCTACTACTATATCTATTATCAAAGGGTTATAAATACATGTTAAACTCTATTATTTATAATTGCAAAAAAAAAGCCCTTGTAAAGGTATTAATCTAAAAGAGATCTTTTTAGACCTTTCTCAGTTTGTCTGCCTCTTTCATCCCACACACATGAGCAGAGAGCCACCAGCTGGATCACTACCCATGAAGCAGGCGGCTATCAACCAATACACAAATACACACACACACAACCACACACACACAAACACACACACACCCACAAACCCACACACTCTTACTTGAACAGCCTTCAATGGATTTGTCGAGCTTGCCGCTGGGGTTTCTTCCGGGAGACTCAGTCGCCTGCCTCCCTCCGGAAAGCGAGTCGTTCTCATGTCTTTGGCCCTGCACAAAAATGCACGAAGGGACGAGTTGAGATTCGGCAGGTCATAAACAAACCAACAATCAATCGAAGTCATTGGAAAACACAACCCATAATCCAAATCAGATCGTCAGTGCAGAAACCCAAAAAAATTCTTCGGCCGTACCTGTTTTACCCAATCCGCATATCAAAGTTGAGAACTTTAAGTTTCCTGGATCTGTTTCCATACAACGTGCTGGGGGGGGATCTGCTCGGACTCATCTCTCTGCTTCCTCTCGGCCATTCGGTGTCCTGAGCGAGAGGAGAGTGAAGGAGGGTTTGCCACTCTCCATACCATCGTGCGGGTGTCACGCTTATAAAAGCCATAAAATGGAGGAAGAGGAAAAGAATAGAGGGGGAGAATGGAGCGCGGGCGACGCGATCCCCGAGGCCCACCTAGGGCCGAGGCCCGTACCGAGTTGAGTGCAGCTGATGTCATCTCGCATAGCTCCAACCGCAGTTACACTAACGACCCTAGGTGAATCGCGGCTGCGTTCATCCTTATAGCGCTACAAAAGTCCTCCGTAACCTCCAAATGCCGTGGCCCTCGGCAAAACAACTGACCATGGACGCTCACGTACCCTCCAGGAACATCGCACCCTAGCCCACCCACCGTGTTGCCCCTGCTTTGCAGATCCTCTGCCCCCATCACTGCATTTGCCTCAGGTCGAACGCAGCACAGATGATGCCAGTACCAAAAAAAGCTGAATCCCATTTATTGCCCGACCCAAGCCCGTGTTCCCGTCCTCGGTCACAGCCACAGACTTGTGTGGATTCCTTCGACCGTTATTGAGTACAAAGTAGCCAATGTGGGTGGTTGAGTACAATACAACAGGAAGTTTAACAATTCAAAGACCCAATAAACAATTATTCTGCCATGCAGTACATCAGCGAATTGGTTCAGCTGTTTCAGTTTGCGAGCTACATAGGAACTGCTGGATCGGTAATTGGCGTGTTGTATAACAACTTATGGGTGAAACAATTTCGCTCAGACACACATGCAGTTTGTAGCGGACACTGGGGGGGTAAATAACGTAACATAATATTTACTATACCACAGTCGGGGACAGTTATATTCAACTTTAGAAAAATTAGAAAGGTATAAGGCGGTACCGAAGGGTTCGGTGTGTGGTGAGGGTGTTTTGATGTTATTGGTGTTCTAATAGGGTGGTTCTGGTCTGCTCACAAACATGCGGGCTAGCCATTTACACACATGCACAGAACAGGTTAAGTATAGTGGATACAGTGGACTAATCGGCGGTCTACTGTGATAAGATTGATGGTAAAATATTGAGCCTAGGTGTCAAAGCTAGAGCAATTGGGCAGCATCAGTGGCGCCAGCGGCACATGAGGCTTCAGAAATATGCAGTTTTGTGGTAGCGTGAAAACGAGATAGAAATTTTTTTCAGGATTCTTTGATGAATATAAGGTTCAAAAGAATTTATTGTAAAACAAATTCAGCATTTCTTTGAATTACAGTTATTTTCTAACAATGTAAATGACTTTTCTGTCACTTTTGATCAATTGTGATTCATTATGGCAATAATACGGTATTTATGGAAGTAACAGTTGGTTATGCAGTGATTTGCGTCAACGGTGTGAACACAGAAACAACCTTTGCAGTGCAACAGTAGAAATAAGTCAAATTCTGTAATAACTGCTGGCTAATAATCTGACCAAAATTGTTTGGTCATCTCTGGCTATGATGATGGAATGCGTAGACGAGCCTCAACAGGAAAAAGGAAATCTGCAGCTATTTATGACATATTATGTTGCCCTGTAGGCCGGATCTACTAAAAATTCCCCCTCTTTAAAGAGGACTAGCTGGTGACCATGCCGGCCAAAATACAACGCCAGGCTCTTCTTTTTTCCAAGTAAAATTACAACACAAGTCCTGAGCGAAAAGATCATACATCAGGATTACAGAATTCAAGCAGTTTCATTTAAACTATAAGTACCCCCAAGTTTCAAAGCTAAGGCTGTTAGTATCTGAGAATCCAATCAGCTCAGCAAGCTGGGAAATGAGATGATGAAACGTTAGTCAGCCGTGGTGTGACTAACTGAGAGGAAGTTCCTCACACCAGATGTTTGAGAAAGAAGGCGACAAAGCTAATTTAAAAGCGATGACAATTCAACTCCATGAAAAAGTATGTCCATTATTGATGAGTCTAAATGCTACACACCTATAACTTATAATTGCGGACTTAAAACTGTATGGTTTTATCTAATTAATTACAATACAGTTTGCCTTATTTAATACATTATTTATGGCTGGTGTTAACCTTTGAGGATGATGCCAAAAGAAAGTTTTGACAAATTTGATTAACTAGGAAGACTAAATGTGTAGAGTTCTGTATAACTTCAATGAGAATACAATATTCTGAGAACTTTATTCTGTTATAACATTTGTCATTTTTAAACAATTTAAGCTATCATCTAAAATCGTACAGTCAAATATGTTATATATTAAGATCTGTGATGTTTGACAAAGACATTTACACATAAACCCCTTTTTATTTTGAAGTCTCTGGTGGGACATAAGAATGTGAAAGCGCTCAGAATTGAAACCCTCCAGAGTCTGCTCAGATAACATCATAACTGCTGAAATCATCAGGCTTTTTGGTAGATAAACTGACTCACACACATGACTTAGATTTCAAACAGCTATCAAAACATTAAAACTGCCAAATAATGCAGTATTTTAGATGGATTCCGATTGATTGCAAATTTGTATGTCAAACTTCGCCCACTTGCGAAAGTAACAGAGTAGAGGAAACAAATAAATCACAAGATATTTCATTCCAAAGCTCTCTTTGTATAAAAAATAGAGCTTTTACAAGGAATAAATGAAAGTTGGCCAATAGGAATGTGTCAGACTGATTTATTTTTTACTTCCAGTGGGAGATCTGGCTTAAAATGAGAAGGTATAAGAAGGAGGGTGTTGGATCATACGCACAGGAGGAAAGGTTCTCATCAGTTTATGGGCTCTGGAAAATATTTAGAAGTGTAATGAAACATTTTATGATCCAGGTCGGGTTTCACTGTGATCTTATAAGCTGTGTAGCTTTGACGAAAACAGATGAATGCAAACAATAGGAAAACTGGCTTAATAACAGTCCTTTGAGTCTATAACTTATTTAGACAGTGACATAAGGCTGAGTTTGTCCTCATTCAGCACACAGAAATCGACAGGTTTTGTAAGGCTCTCAGTGACATTAAAGGCAATGCTGCCACCTACTGGATGAGATCATTATCAACACTATATATATGGGAGAGAGAGTTGTGACCACTAGATTAACCACTTAAAAATTAGCAACAGAAATAAACTTGCTAGCATCTTGATAGAAAGAGAACTCAGTGAAAATACAAAGGATTTACAAATCAACAACCACAAAAGTAAATAATTAGAAATGTTACAACCCATCCAGTTTAAAGGCATATACGAATTGTGTTAAGAATATTGACACACTCACACACCCCACAAACACCACACACACACACACACACATATGGACTAAATTCAGAAGAACTGTGGCAACGTCTCCAAAACTCTTCAAAAACCTTCCTGCAAAGCTAAAGTACTGTTAAAAGTTGTAGGCACTTGTGTAAAAATGCTGTAGTGAAGATGCTTTCAAAAATAATGTCATAGATAGATTTTTTTTATCAATTAACCATTATTAACTAAATCAAATCAATATTTGGTGTGACCACCCTTTGCATTTAAAACAGCTTTTGTCCTTGGTACACTTGCACATAGTTTTTCATGTAGGTTTGCAGGTAAATTTCTTGAAGCATCTTGGAGACGTTGCCACAGTTCTTCTGGATATATTCCGTCTCAGTTTTTTTCTGTTTCTTTATGTCGTTCCAGACAGATGGATGATGATGAGATCAGATCTCTGTGTGGAGCACTGGCTGTTGTCAGACTCCTTGTGGATACAAAAATCTCACTGGATTATTACAATTAATAGCAAAAGGAATGTTTGGAAATATAAACTGATATTTACGTATTTGAGATAAAATAAACTAATTAGGTGCTTCACAAAGACATTTTTTAAGTTGGTTATTAATTTATTTTTCTTTAGTGTGATAAGATAAAGTATGACCCACACAAAGTTCTGATCTCACCATAATCGAGTCAGTCGCACTAAATATAGAAGTTGGCAACTTCTTCAATATGCTTGAAACAACCATCAACACATCATGTGTTTATCATGATAGAGATAAGAAATGGCCATATTCAACCATATTTAACCTGCCAGGTGTATAATAATAAACTATCTTTTCTTGTAAAGATAAATAAAGTGTGCCAGGTGTAGAAAAGACTGTCAATGGATCAAGGGATATCTAGTAACCACATCATATTTGGTCTCTCTCTTTTGGCCACTAACAATCCATATTCCTCTGTATGTGTGTGTGTGTGTGTGTGTGTGTGCGCGCGCACGTGGCCAAAGAAACACCCTCTGGCCGTTCAGTGCCACAGTGTTGAGATTCCACACTGCTTTGCAACACCGTTAGAATTGCCATGTGGCATCAGTCTGCCTGCCCTTCTGCACGAGAAAAACACCACGCCAGTGAAAATGTGTTACAGAGTATTAGCTCAGCTATAAAAAGAGGAGGAAAGAGGACTGAAAAATCACTCAGATACTCAAGCACATGCTTGGCCTTTTGGCTAAGATCAAGCATAGTAACAGTGCTGTTACAGTACTTCCCAAAAAATGTAGTGTAAGAAGAGAGTGCGGGGTAAGATGAGCTTCACCAGAGAAAAATAAGATGCACTGCTATTTTTATTGCTCTTTCATAGGCCAGAAGACTAAATAGCGATCACAGCTATGTTTCATTTAAAGGAATAGTTCACCCCAAACATGTATTTTTTGTGAATATTTCCTCACCCTCACTCTTCTAGCCAAAATATGAGTCCATAATCCATAATAAAACTTCCTCCATTGAAAAAAGTCCATCCACTGTTGTCCTCTCACATCAAAATCCACCAGCATATTTGTTTAGAGCTGTTTCGGACTGTTTTCATTTGTAAACGGTGCTCAATCTCTGAAGATTTCTCTCCTGATTCAGATGAGATGACTATTTCACTGGAGAAAGCAATAAAATGGATAAAGGACTTTGTTTGGAAATAAATTAATGGATTTGTTTCTTACAAACACATAGTTTTTGGCTTCACAAGATGTTAATTGATGCACTGGTGTGGATAACTTGTGGATTATTGATGCTTTTATCAGCTGTTTGGACTCTCATTCTGATGGCACCCATTCACTGCAGAGGATCCATTGGTGAGCAAGTGATGGAATGCTACATTTCTACAATGAAGAAGAAATATTTTACAGCACATTTTACATCTTGGATGGTCTGAGAGTATATTTTCAGAACATTTTCATTTTCGAGTGAACCTTTAAATACTAAATTTGTAAAATGCCTTTACATTACACATTTGTCTATAGCTAAAGCAAATTTCTTGCGTTCAGTTTTATCAGTTCATGCGTTGTTAGGAAATCAAACCCTTTGCCACTGCTAGTGCCATGCTCAACGGTTTGAGCTACAAAAAAAAAAAAAAAAAAGACACAGGCTGTGACAGAAGTAAAATGCACAGAACTATTAAATTAATTTCAAAAGCATAACTCAGACTTGAAAAAAATAGGTGAAGGTATTGAACAAATGTTACATATCAAAGTTAAATTAGAATATACATTTAAGTGAAGGTTCTGAAGCAATTAAACATTTATTACATGATCGCAAATCATTTGTTCACACATCACGAAGGACGTTGGCCTCTCCTATTAATTTACAAGTTTAAACATTTGAACTGCTAAGCTCTTTAATTAAGAATTTTCAGACACCATATTGCATAGTGCATGATCTGTTGCATGTCCAGTTGTGTCAGAAGCTGTGCAAGCGGGTCATATGCGGTGGGAAAAGACATTAAACGTGACTGCATTGCTTGAGCGAGGCAGCAGTCAAACGCCTATCATGCTAGAGAGATCGTGACCCCTCATTTAGAGAAAAAACATTGGGCTAATTATCAAGCAGAAGCAGCTGCTCCCGCGCCTCCTCACGGCACAGGCCTGTAATCTCTCGACAGGAAGGACACGCCCTCACTGGAATTTATCAAATTAGGATGCTCTGATCCAGCTCCTCTGAGCCTGTTGACAGACATTTCCCCACAGCCAGCCCTGCAGGGTAAGCCAGAGATAGAGGAGGAGAGGAGATGGTTGCAAGCCACAATTATCTCCAGGCTTTGCCAATTCCCTCTCTGCTCAGTATAGAATATAGAATAATAGAGCTCAGCGCTATTCCAGGCCGTGAAACCAGGACACTTGCTGTGGGAAAGACATTTAGAACGTGACAACTATTGTGATGACTCGCGGTAAGACTTCAGTTTAAAACAAATGCAATGTAGAGTCCAATAGGAGTCCTGTTTCTAAAATGCTGAATTTCTGCACCAAAACACTGGTTTAGCTACGAAATATGTCACATTTGTTCAAGCAATTGTTCAAGCACATTTGTTCAAGCACTTTTGTGTGCCTGTATTGTGTGCATAATACATTTGCTATTATTAAGTACTGTGTACATGTCTCACCGTCGCTTTAATGTCACCTTTTCTTCAGTGCCTTAGTGGAGACCATTTTCTGTACTTCACAACTAAAAACTAAGAAACTTTAAAGTAGTCATATGGAATTGTATCAAATTATTGACACAAAAGTTGTTTGAAAGTTCATGTTAAAAATGTTAATTGTTATTATTATTGTATTTGTGAATCTCTAAATAAATAAATAACTTTCATTAAAATGCCAATTCACTATTAATTCATCAAGCTCAAGGTTGTTTTACATTTCATTTATTCTTTAGTTCTTAATCTACCATCGTTCTCTATTATGATTTTAATTTACTTAAGAGTACTTAAGATTACTTAAGATTAAAATATCCAAAAATATTCAATAAGGTAAATATAAATATGGATAGTATATTGAATAGTATATTATTTCCTTTTTCACAGATTTTATTTTTTGATTCATTACAGTAATGGGAACTATAACGATAAATGTGTCATTTTAATAATGCAATTATGCAACTTATATATATAAAGTAAATAAAAGTAAACAATTAATTAAATTAAATTCAAATAAATAAATAAATGTTTATATTTTTTGAGTGAAATATGATCCTCATATATTTTTGACACATTTCATGAGGTTCACGCAAACAATTTGTTGAATCAATCCAGAGACACTTTAAAATATCTTACGTGAAGAACATCAGGAAGGAAAACACACTCAAGTTTACTGACAGATTTAAACCAACACAAAATAGGAAAGTCACTTTCAGGTTAATGAAACCACCAAACATCAAAATCCAAAAGAAAGAAAAGCTGAAACATCAGCACTTCACGTGAAGCTCTCCCAAACGCCCTGCCAGACGAACCACAGGAGACGTGAACTCCCGTCACCCTCATCTTTTTCCTCTTCTAAAGTAACCTCATGATTTCTATTTTTACCTCCCTCCTTCCCTCTTCTCATTACTGTGAGAACTCTCAGAGCAGCAGAGGAGACACTTATAGGAGCATTTGGTCCCTACCTTTCAAGGTACTTCTCAGAGAAATCCACCATTGTGTGTAAGGTGTGTGTGAGGGGTGGAAGAGCAGGGTGCTGGGACAGTCACATTCCTCTAACTGCACACAGAGCCTCTGTATCTTTATATAGCACAGGATCTCAGGGAGGCAGAACCAGTGTGAGCCAATCACAGGCCAGATCTTCACTACCACAGACTGCTGTACTGTGTCAGTGTGTTTACAACACACAAATTGTTCCACATACAGTCTGTCTGTATGTCTACTACATGTAGCTGACAGATGTTTTTATGTTAAATTGATTGAACTATATAAGGAAGTGGAAATGTGGATATTTCAGTTGATCTATCTATCTATCTATGTAAAGGTCTATGATGTTATGCACATATATACCAATCAAAAGTTTGGGGTTAGTACGTTTTTTTTTGTTTTAAGAAATTAATATTTTTATTCCGCCAAGGATAATCAATTGAGTCCAAAAAAAAAAAAAAAAGTACTCGCATTTCCCACAAAAATATATAGGAGCTCAATTGTTTTCACATTGATTTTTTGTAAAATCAGAAATACTTCCTGAGAAAATCCAAATGGAAAAAGTTATTGCAAATTGCAAATATTTCGTAATATTGCTGTTTTTAATTTACTTTCAATAATAAATACTGTAAAATTAATGCAGCCTTGGTGAGCAAAAAATACTTTTTCAAAAAAGCCTATTTCAAAAACAATACAAATTTGACAGACGCCAAAATTCTGGAACTAAATTATATATCTAAAACTTTTATTAATGTCATGACATGTAACTGTTTGTAGATTGTTGGCATAAGTATTTTGGCTTAATATATTTATTATTATCCAAAAGGTATCTGCCATTTATTGTAAATAAAGAAAACACAAGAAAGTTAGGTTTCAAATTCTTAAATAGTTATACTGTACATTTAAAAAAGTATTGTGAAACTATGACACCTGTGTGAACTCTAGGAAAACTGCCCTAAATCATCCACTAAAAAGCTGATTAAATATCATGTTTGTACATTCATGTGCCTTTTACATTAGCGCACATGCTATGGATCATTGAGACCATTCATGATCACATTCAGTGGCTTTCACCAGATCCCCAGTAATTTCATCTCAGTTGAATTTCTCTTTGAATGGAAACGCTCATAATGAGGTAATGTGATGACAGCTACTCCAGCCACCACACCTGGGAACTGCGGTCGCAAGCTCATGTTGACAGTGAAGGTTAGAGTCTGCAAATTCATTCTGTAACTTGAAAGCAGCTGTGTCCTGTGCCCTTGGGTGAGCCACGGCTCAGCTGTTTTCAGAACAGTTGAATATGCAGACTGAACGTCTTTCTCTTTCACCAGAGGTCTGCAGTTACACTGATCTCAGATGAGTGCTAGTGTCTACTTTCTGTGTCTAGGTCTGCTGTCATAAACCAGGTGCCAAAAAGGTGGGGGGGAAAAAACTTCCTGCTATTAGAGCCAAACCAGGTGCATCTGCTATCACATGAACTGATCTGTGTAGGTGGACTTTTTACCCCTTATTGGGAGATTTTAGATCTGCTTCTAGCTACATAAGATCAATTTTACATGCCATTGTGTTCTCAAGTAAGAAGTAGAAAATCAACATTTTTTTCTGTATTATAATTTGATTTATGATAAGGTGCATGTTGAATGAATCGGCATATTTCAATTTAATTTGATAGCATTTTATCAAAATGTTAGCTTAAATGATGGGGACATTACATAGACTTCTATTGTTTTATATACAGACGTGGGCTATGTTTACATGGACATCAGTAATCTAATTATTTACCTTATTATAAATAAGACAATATTATGATAAGGTGTTTACATGAGCTGCTTTTAGAATATTCCTTTCATGTTCCCGTTATACATGTTATAGTACATAATTTGATTAATGGCACACGTCATTACGTCCCCTCCAGAATTTCACGTATAAACATATAGAATCCAAAAAATAGAAACTTCATTATGATGCCATATAAAGTTTTGGGTGTTTCATTTTTAATTTTATGAAAGCTTCCAGTGCAGTTATTTTGTCATGCTATACGTGCAAACAGACGACGGCGTTGCTCTTTTGTTTGCCGTCAAAATTTGACCACTGCTGTGAGTAAATCCTGATCAAATTTTTATATATATTTTTTAAATCCCAGTCAACGCTTCACACTCCTGTCCAGTTGGTGGCGGTAAATGCACCATTTAAGCTGGTTTACCAACCGCCATTAAAATTGAAAGAGAAGAAGAGTGTATCCTGTCGCAAAATGCGGCGAAAAGTCCTACACGATGGTAATAATGTGATTAAGGTGTATACATGTCTATACTGCACTTCAATAAAGCGACTAAATTAAGAATACTCCACATGTCTTAATTCAATTAGTGTTTACTTCGATTATGACCTTAGCCGGATTAAGGTAATCAAAAATCAAAAATGGTAGATTCTTAATCAGAGTCATTGTATTAATCGGGTTTTAAAATGGATTCTTGTTGTAATGTAAACTTAATGATTGATAGATTTTATAAGCTTATCCTAACCCATACCCTAACCCCTACCCCTCACAGAAAACTTTCTGCATTGTTTCAATTAACAAAAAAATGTATACCAGTTTTACAAACATGGGTATCCCCAAAGGGAGGTTTTTGGAGATGTTGTCAGGTTTAGCTCACATTTGGGTACAAAGTTGTCTCCAAAATATGGTTAAGTAGGTACACACTGTCTGTTGTGACTTAAAAACTGTTAGCACATTTTATGTTTTTGTTCAATTACTGTTCCAAATCCAGAACAATATTTGATTTTCTTTTTGTTAGCCATTTTGAATTAAAATGGGGTATTTGATTTTTCACTTAATTCACTTTTACAATTAAGCCTGGTTGTGGGGTATATTGTAAGAACAGTCTTTGTACTTGACATTAATATACACAGTATAGAGATACACTGTAGATTTCAAGTCATCCTTAAATTGTAGCAGACAAATAAAATGTGTGCACATAAAACATTTGCACACAGTAATTTCAAAATTAAATTACTATGTGCAAATGTGTGCAATATTGATGAGAATATAGTGCAAGTGGCAATGATGGGGTCAAGCTCAGCATTGGCAGAATGAGCAGCCAAAGAAGCATGATGACAAAAAAATCATGTCAATTTTGATGCCATTTCTATGATTTGTTGTGTTATAGTGCCACCAAGTTGCCTACCCCTGCTTTTTTATGTGTCCTCAGACAGAGCTCTTACATACAATGGGTAAAATAAGTATTGAACACGTCACCATTTTTCTCAGTAAATATATTTCTAAAGGTGCTGTTGACATGAAATTTTCACCAGATGTCGGTGACAACCAAAGTAATCCATACAAACAAAGAAAACAAAACAAATAAGTTCAGAAATTAAGTTCTGTGTAATAAAGTGGAATGACCCAGGGAAAAAATATTGAACACATGAAGAAATGGTGTATATGGAAATTAATATTAGTTGGTTCAGTCTCAACTGATGGCCTATAAAAAGGTGTCTTATTACCAACGTGTCACACAAGAAACATTTCACGATGGGTAAAATCAAAGAGCTTTCTCAAGACCGTCGCAATCTTATTGTTGCAAAACATACTGATGGAATTGGTTACAGAAGGATTTCTATACTCCTTAATGTTCCAGTGAGCACTGTTGGGGCCATAATCCAGAAATGGAAAGAACAGAATTTCACCATAAACCGGCCACGACCAAGTGCTCCTCACAAGATTTCTGACAGAGAAGTGAAAAGAATGATCAGAAGAGTTGTCTAAGAGCCTAGGACCACTTGTGGAGATCTTCAGAAAGACCTGGAATTAGCAGGGACAATTGTTTCAAAGAAAATGATAAGTAATGCACTCAACCGCTGTGGCCTGTATGCATGCTCACCACGCAAGGCTCTATTGCTGAGGAAAAAGCATGTTGAAGCTCGTTTAAGTTTGCTGCACAACATTTAGACAAGCCTGTGAAATACCAGGAGAATATAGTCTGGTCAGATGAGAAAAATATTTTACTCTTTGGATGCCATAATACACACCACGTTTGGAGGTCAAATGGCACTGCACACCACCCCAAAACATCATGGTGTAGCACTGGCAAAATTCATAGAATTGAAGGAAGGATGAATGGAAAAATGTACCGAGACATTCTTGATAAAAATCTGCTGCCATCTACCAGGATGATGATGATGATGAAACAAGGGTGGACATTTCAGCAAGACAATGATGCCAAACACAGCCAAGGAAACTCTCATTTGGTTTTAGAGAAAGAAAGTAAAGCTGCTAGAATGGCCCAGACAATCTCCTGACTTGAATCCAATAGAAGATAAGAATTAAAGATCAGAATTCATAGAAGAGGCCTACAGAACCTTCTAGATTTGAAGACTCTGTGGAGGAATGGGTCAAAATCACACCTGAGCAATGCATGCGACTTGTTTCTCCATACAGGACGCAACTGGAAGCTGTCATTACCAGTAAAGGCTTTTGTACAAAGTATTAAATAAAATTCAGTAAGCGTGTTCAATACTTTTCCCCCGTGTCATTCCATTTTATTACACATAACATAATTTCTGAAATTATTTGTTTTGTTCTATTTGTATGTATGGATTACTTGGGTTGATACCAACATCTG
>JADLZN010007987.1:0-19861 GCA_018155175.1 Sinocyclocheilus anophthalmus
TATACTCGCAGTTTAACCGTGGCTGGCTGGATTGAGCCGCGAGTGGAAGCGACAGTCAGCTGGCAGTTGGGATCACGGCCATTTGGGCACTTTATTTGTAATGAGCCTCTATAAAATGTCGACAAATTAGAAGACTAAACCCATAAGAACATATTAATAATCATAAAATAATACATTTCCTTGTAGAGAGAGTGGTAGAGAACGAGTTAAACTCGGAGCGCTCTTGCAGCTGCCTGACTAATCCGCCAGTGGAAGCGACAATAACCAAACCAGTTGAGATCACGGCCATTTGGCAACTTTATTTGTTAAAGAAGCCTCTAAAAATGTCGACAATAGAAGACCAGACCCATAAAAATATATTACTAATCATAAAATCATATCTTTCCTTGTATAGAGAGTGTAAGAACCGCGTTAAACCTCGGAGCGCTCTTGCGTTGTCTGACTGAGCCGCCAGTGGAAAGCTACAACTCATTCTGAAGTTGGGGATCACTGCCATTTGGGCACTTTTAGTTGTATAGCCTGTAAAAAAGCCCATGTTCAGTTTGTGTTATATTAAAAGGGCTGTACAGCGGCCAGATTGGTCATTTAATTTCATTGAGTAGGCGTGGTTTATTCAGAGATTGCGCGAGAGTATCGGAAGTGAGATGGCTGAAGTTCAGTCGTGACGGAGAGAACCAGGAGGTCCCGCTGCCGCATATGAAAGTCGTGAATTAATCCAAAATAAGATGTTAACTGCAGCGATTTCACGTTGTGAACTGTAGGGAGAATATTTGTGATCTTGATCGACGGCTGATGGTGCGTTGCCGTTAATAATCTCTCGCTGAAGTTTGCCTCGCGAGGATTTTGAATGTGCGTCATTGAAGACCGTGAGTGTTATTTTAACTGGTCATATGGTTTTCATTGATATACTGCTGTTAAGTTATATTTTCAGTTTTATACTAAAGTATGATTGTTTATTATGTGAAATATTGTGCTAATTGGGACAATTACGATCGCCATTACGGATCTGTATGTGATGCAGCAAAGTTCCTTTGAGCTGTTAGCATTAATTGCACATTTTGTTCTTTCTGTTACTAATTAGCTTCATTTGTGTATTGTAGAACCACACTCAAGAATTATACACACCACACGAGCAAGATCCGTTTGCAGTAACAAACATTCATAGACATTTGTGGACCTTTGCATTTATTCTCATCGGATATTGTGCATCAGTGGACCCGAGACTACAGCTCAGCGCCCAAGTTCACAGTTACATCTGAATATTTCCAGCGACTGAAATTCAACCAGGACTGTTGTACTCATTGTTTCTCCCTGCATAATTGCAAGATTGTGTATCCTTGAGATCTAAATCTGTTGTAAATATTTGTTTCAGTTATTATTTGCATAGGCCTATGCTCCTTATTTGGACATTTTATTTGCACGTATGTGATCTCCTTAAATCATGAGTATGTGAGTATATGGAGTGGATTTCTTGATACTCAGCATCTAACAGAGTAAATCGATAAAACTGAGATACAACTGTCTGTTTCATTACTCTCTGGGTCACTGGACATCCCTTGTAGTAACTGACACTCTAAGGTGATTTAGTACCGTAACAGCAACCAACGCATTCGTACAGTCTCTAATACATTTATGGTCCTTCGAGCCGGATACTATAACCACCTTAGCTATGATGTCCAGACGTAGAGAGGAGGCGTTAAAGCCGGAGATTACTCGCCCACGTAGAACAACAAGACGGCCGTTGCATTTGCATGACTATGAAGTTAGTTATTCACAGAAACAGCTCACGTTCGAAGATGAACAGTCCGATATGCTTGCTTGTATTCGTGAAATGAGGGAGGAAAATAGGAAAATGAGACAAGATATGCAACGCCTCTCTGATATAATTGCTAACTCTCCTGTGTTAGCTTCTCCGGTTTCAGTATCGGTGCAGCAGCCTTTGGAAGAAGGAGCTGGGATGTCATCAACACCAAAGTCTACTAGTATGCAGGCGACATTTCAGGATGATGGGAATCCTAGCCGAGCAGGACATACTCCTTTGGTGCCACCTGGAGAGGAATCCCGCCTTGCAGTTCGTGGTTGCGAACAAGATCTCATTGAGGAACTTACAGACGGTTTAAAGAGAGTAGGCAGGTGGAGTGATAGTCAGTCTAGTTCAGGTATGTCAACTCCTTCATATACCTCACCACATGATAGCAAGAATGATTCGCCCCATATTCTTGGCTATGATACTAATGTTCCATTACGGACACGTGGTCCGTCTGATCTTAGTCATCGCCAAAGAGATGATGCTTCCTTGTTGCGGCCCAGTATGCCCTCTCGTAATGTTTCTTATCAACCATCAACAGATCCTTACTATCGCCGTTTAAGCGATAGAGTGCGTTCCTTACAGGAAGATGATATGATTGATCGCTTTGATCATCCTCCAGGGGATGGGAGACAAGAGTGCAGTGAAGATAATAGACAGTTTTGTGCACCTGATCGTTCTTACCATTCATTGGGCCATTCTGGGAGTTATCGCCCTTTGCATCCTCCACCGATGCAATATCGAGGGCCCACTCCTACAATCCCAGATTTCAGTCGGGATGATCCCCGAGAATTCGCTCGGCTTAAGCTTGCATTGGACAATGTTCTTCCTGATGATGCGTCTGAGTCCTTTAAGTTCCAAATACTTTTGGATCATCTTAAGTTGGAAGATGCTTTGCTTGTCGCTGACTCCTATAGTCACAGTCGTACTCCATTCTTTGACACAATGAGAGCGCTCACTGATATGTATGGGCAGCCACATCAGTTGGCATTACAAAGGATTACAAACCTTATGGACGGGCACAATATCAGGAGTGGGGATGTGAAGTCTTTCAAGGGATTTGCCCTTCGTGTCTGAGCACTGGTTGGGATGTTGAATCAATTAGGTAGCCCAGGTTGGACTGAACTGAAGTGTGGCTCACATGTTTCTTGCCTCTTAGCTAAGTTGCCACACGACCTAAGTGCTAATTTTAAGAGATTCATTAACTCTCTTCATACTCCAATCCCAACGCTGTTGGATTTCGCAGACTGGCTGTAGTACGAGGTTCGTGTGCAGGTTGAAGGAACCCAATATGGCGCCTATCCTGAGCATGAGAAGTACAGTGCTCGCAAAGACAAGCGAACTGGCTTTGTGCCCCGAAAGCTGACTACTGTTCTTCATGGCGGAGAGCACAAAGTAGACTCAGTAGAGAATCCGAAGGCTGGACAAGCAGACTCAGACAGACCACAGGAGAAGCCTAAGAAGTATTGTCCGTTCTGTGACACAGTTCAGCACTACATGAATCAGTGCTCCAACTTCAAACTCTTAACTAAGGAGCAGATTGAAAGTTGGATTAGGACAGGCAACAGATGTTGGCGCTGTGGACGAGGGCATTCATCATCCAAATGCACATTGAAGGCAAAGTGCAAAAGATGTGAGAGAAGGCATCTCGATGTTCTCCATGATGTTAATGTCAGCACAGATATACAGAGTAGAGGCAACATCAAGGTGTCAGAGAAACCCACAAGCACAGTTAGTCCCGCTGCTCAGACCTTATATTTGGATCGGCCCATGAGTAGCAAGCAAGTGCTGCTTAAGTTAAGTCGAGTCATTATTCAGAATGGTGGCAAGTCACTGGAAACCTATGCTGTGCTAGACGACGGATCTGAGCGAACTATCTTGCTGAATGAAGCCGCTCAACGTCTGGGCCTTCAAGGTGAAATGGAGGATCTCGCTCTTCGTACAGTAAGACAAGAGGTGCATACCATTCATGGAAGATCTGTATCCTTCTCCATCGCTCCGGTTTCGTACCCTGACAGATCGTACCAGATTAAGGGTGCATTCACCGCTAAAGAGTTAAATCTGGTTCCGCATACTTATCCTATCTCTGATTTGCAAAGGAGATACCGCCATTTTCAAGATTTGCCTTTGCATGATGTCAACAGAGCACAGCCCTTGGTGCTTATTGGATCAGACTATTCACACTTAATCATGCCTGTGGAGCCAGTCAGATTGGGGCCCCCTGGAGGACCAGCAGCGGTTCACACAGAGCTTGGATGGACATTACAAGGTCCATTGAGGCTTCTTAAGCCTTACTTACAGCCTCAAGAATGCCTCTTCATTTCTTGTGTCTCTCTTGAGGCTGAGCTGTTTGGACAGGTTGAAAAGTTTTGGCAACTGGATACTCTTCCTTTTCGATCTGAAAAGGTAGTCAGTCGATTTCGACAAGATGCAGAGGCGATTCGCATCCTAGAGGAGAAGATCATCAGGATTGATGTAAATGGTATAAAGCGGTACGCCATGCCCCTACTCTGGAAAGAATCGCTTCCTCCCTTGGAGGCCCCCAAAGAAGCGGTCATGGCCCTGTTATGCAGCACTGAACGGAAACTCGCTGGAGATCCTAGGAAGGCTGCGTCTTATGAGTCAGAGATTCAGAAACTGCTGCTGGCAGGTTATGTCACTCCTATGACATCTGCAGAGTGTGATTTGAGTTCCAGATCGTGGTACATACCACATCATATGGTCCACCACAACAACAAGAACCGTATGGTGTTCAATTGCTCTTTCGAGTATCAGGGTCAGTCCCTGAATGAGCACCTTTTGCCAGGCCCTACCTTAGGCTCAAGCCTATTGGGAGTTCTCCTCCGCTTTCGAGAATATCCTGTGGCTTTTTGCAGTGACGTGAAGGGCATGTTTCATCAAGTCCGTCTCCTTGATGAAGACAAACCCTTCCTCCGATTTCTGTGGCGCCATGGCAAAACCACTGAACCTTTCACCTTTTCACACGCAGTCTTACCGTCCCCACTGAACCAGCAGTAGTATACCAGTGGGAAGTTTTACCTTTTGGGACTACTTGTAGCCCCTGTTGTGCTACTTACGCACTGCAGACACATGCGCAAAGAAATCTCGAGGCTACCGATGAAGTACGTCAAACAGTTGAACGAAGCTTCTATGTAGACAATTGTCTGAAGAGTGTCCCAACTGAAGCTCAAGCTAGAAAGCTGGCAAAAGGGCTGCAATGTCATCTCATGGAGGGCGGGTTCGAGTTGAGGCAGTGGGCCAGTAACATCACTGAGGTTATTCACCACTTTCCTGCTGAGTTAAAGTCTAAGAGTAGTGAGATTTGGCTCACTCAAGAAACGGTCAACCCTCAGGAGAATGCCCTTGGATTGATATGGCACTGTAGATTTGACACCTTGGGGTACAAACCTTACCAGAGAGAAGATGGTGATGTTACCATGCGAAAGATCTATCGCACTTTAGCCAAGCTTTACGATCCCCTTGGGTATCTCATTCCGTATACCACAAGAGCAAAAATCATTGTCCAGTGGTTATGGGACAAAAGAAGGGAATGGGATGACCCCAATTTACCTGTGAATCTGCTAGCCAGCTGGCATCAATGGGAGAGCGAGCTCCCACACTTGTCTCAAATCTGTCTGCCAAGAAGCTACAGTTCCAGCCGGCAGTACCCTGTCAAGAGTCGAAGTGTTCATGTGTTTTGTGAAGCTTATGAAAAAGCTTACGGTTCAGTAGCGTACCTGTGTTCTGAAGACAATCGGGGTAAGGTACAGGTAGCCTTTGTGGCTGCAAGGTCGAGAGTAGCTCCAAAGAAACAGATCTCCATTGCTCGATTGGAGCTCTGTGCTGCGTTAACAGGAGCGCAGCTAGGAGACATCTTGAAGAAAGAACTGACCGTAGACATCCATCAGGTTGTATACTGGTCTGACTCGATCACAGTTCTTGCTTGGCTGCATTCTGATTCTTGCAGATACAAGGTATTCGTAGGAGTCAGAGTCACTGAAATTCAAGAATTGTCTGATCCTGGATCTTGGCGTTATGTTGACTCCGCGAGCAATCCTGCCGATGATATCACACGCGGGTTGTCATTGGCTCATATAGCGGGAGACACACGATGGAAACAAGGTCCAGCCTTCTTGATGCAATCTAGTAGCTGTTGGCCTAAGACACCAGAAGGTCAAGTTCCTAAAGAAGTTCCTGAAGAACTTAAGAAATCCACATTTTGCGGATCGTTAACTGAGACTGAAGATGTTGTACCTGAGGCCCTTCAATTCAGTAGCTATCGCGAATTTCAAGAGGCTACAGCGCGATCCCTTCACGGGGCGGCGGATGGCACAGATTCGCCTACTGCAGATGATTTTGAGAAAGCCGAGTTGTCTATTTTGAGAATGTCAGAAGCAGGACTTTCCCGAGGAATTTGCTCTGCTCAAGGGAGGAAAAGACATTCCTGTACGCAGCCGACTCATTAAGCTGGCTCCAGAGTATGACAGAAAATTGGATTTGATTAGAGTAGGAGGACGACTTCGCAGGTGCGATGACTTGAGTGATGATGTCCTACACCCTATAGTTCTATCTCCAAACAATCCAGTAGTGAAGCTCTTAATAAAGCATTACGATGACCAACTACATCATCCAGGAACTGGACGAGTGTATGCCGAGTTAAGGCGCAAGTTCTGGATTTTGCGGGGAAGAGAAGCGATAAAGAAGCATCAGCGTAACTGTCTAGATTGTACAAAGTGGAGAGGCAAGCCGATGATTCCAAGGATGTCAGACCTACCTCCATCGAACCTGCGGTTATTCAAACCCCCCTTTTATTCTACGGGAGTAGATTGTTTTGGACCATTAGTAGTAAAGGTGGGCCGCCGCATGGAGAAGAGATGGGGTATAATATATAAATGCCTCACAACTCGAGCTGTACATCTTGACTTGCTGGATCACATGGATGGAGATTCATTCCTGCTGTCTCTTAAGCGGTTCATTGCTCGGAGAGGGAAACCCTATGAGCTCCTTTCCGATCAAGGAACAAATTTCAAAGGTGGAAGCAAAGAGCTGGAAGACACCTTCTATCAGCTTCAGCCCAGCCTTAGAGAGCAGCTAGCAAAGGAACAAATCAGATTTCGGTTTAATCCTCCCAGTGCGCCTCATTTCGGCGGATCTTGGGAAAGAGAGGTGAGATCCGTGAAGACCGCCTTACGTACCACCTTAGGCGCTCAAACTATTACTGAAGAGGTATTAAGAACCATCTTGATAGAAGTTGAGAGTGTGCTTAATTCTCGACCTTTGGGTTACGTCTCAAGTGATGTGGCAGACCCAGATCCAGTAACGCCAAATTCCTTGTTGATGGGGCGGCCTGACTCCTCTTTGCCTCTGGTTGTCTATCCAGATATTGAGCTACTCAGTAAAAAACGATGGAGACATAGTCAGGTTCTAAGTGATCATTTTTGGAAACATTTTGTCCGTGATTTCTTGCACACTTTACAGTCACGGCAGAAATGTTACCATGAAAAGGAGAACATTGCAATCGGTACTGTTGTACTCATTGTTGATGAGCAGATTCCGAGAGCGCTCTGGAGAGTAGGTACAGTTTCTTCTGTCATTCCCAGTTCAGATGGGAGAGTCAGAACAGCAGTGGTCAAAGTGAAAGATCATACATACACCAGACCAGTGGCTAAGTTGATTGAATTGCCAACGTTGCCCCCAGATTCATAGAGTATATCATAAACAATACAACTGTCAAATTTGCATACCAAATTTGGGGGCGGCTGTAAAAAACCCATGTTCAGTTCATGTTCGTTATATTAAAAGGGATGTACAGCGGTCAGATTGGTCATTTATTTTCATTGAGTAGGCGTGGCTTATTCAGAGATCGCCCGAGAGTATCGGAAGTGAGATGGCTGAAGTTCAGTCGAGACGGAGAGAATCAGGAGGTCCCACTGCCGCATATGAAAGTCGTGAATTAATCCAAAATAAGATGTCAACCTGCAGCGATTTCACGTTGAGAACTGTAGGGAGAATATTTGTGATCTTGATCGACAGCTGATGGTGCGTTCCCGTTAATAATCTCTCACTGAAGTTTTCCTCACAAGGATTTTGAATGTGCGTCATTGAAGACCGTGAGTGTTATTTTAACTGTTCATATGGTTTTCATTGATATACTGCTGTTAAGTTATATTTTCAGTTTTATACAAAAGTACGATTGTTTATTATGTGAAATAATTGTGCTAATTGTGACAAGTACGATCGCCATTACGGAGCTGTCTGTGATGCAGCAAAGTTCCTTTGAGCTGTTAGCATTAATTGCACATTTTAGTCTTTTGTATCTAATTATAGCTTCGTTGTTATTGTAGAACCATCACTGTCAAGAATTATACACACCACACGACAAGATCCGTTTGACAGTAACAAAACATTCATAGAACATTGTGGACTTTGCAGTTCTTATCATTCGAATGTCTTGTGACAGTGGACTGAGCGACTACAGTGTTTCTCATGCGCCCAAGTTCACGTTAAATCTGAATATTGCACACCGCGGATCCTGAAAATCAACCAGGACGTTGGTTGTATCTCATTGCGTTTCTCCCTGTTACACTAATGGCAAGATTGTGTATCCTTAGTAGATGATAAATCTGTTGTACAATATTGTTTTATATTGGATCACTGTTACACCACAATAAAGGATGCATTTCACTTTGTCCCACGGGCAGCTTTGGGGCTCTCCGATCACTGCTTGGTTCATCTTATACCGACCTATAGGCAGAAACTGAAGTCAGCTAAACCTGTATTATGGACTGTAAAAAGATGGACTAATGAAAAAGAGCAGGATTTAAAAGCTTGTTTTGACATCACTGATTGGAGCATTTTTGAATCTGCTACCACCGATCTGGACGAGCTCACAGAGACCGTAACATCTTATATCAGTTTCTGTGAAGACATGTGCATTCCTACCAAGACTCACTTAACTTACAACAATGACAAACCAAGGTTCACTGCAAAACTCAGACAGCTCAAATCAGGCCAAATAAGATGCTTACAGGAATGGGGACAAAGTCTTGTATAAACATGCGAAAAACACACTGGCAAAGGAGATCAGAGTGGCAAAGAGGAATTATTCAGAAAAAATAAGGATTAAAGTCTCTTCCAGTGACTCGGCATCAGTGAGGAAAAGTCTAAAAGAAATCACCAACTACAACACACCATCCCCCAGCACTGTGTGGAGAATCAACACCTGGCAGACGATCTGAACGAGTTCTTCTGCAGGTTTGAAAAAACACCCCACAACCTCCCTGAACAACTTTCCACACAACCATTCACACCTCCAGCTACCCCCCCTCCCCCACACCTGCAATTCAGATCAACAAAGACAAGGTGCGCCAGGTCTTCCGGAAGCAGAAAAGGAAAAAAAGCACCAGGCCCAGACTGTGTTCCACCAGCCTGTCTGAAATCCTGTGCTGAACAGCTGGCCCCCATCTTCACACAGATATTCAACAGATCACTGGAGATGTGCGAAGTCCCTTCATGCTTCAAACAATCCACCATCATCCCCGTCCCAAAGAAACCCAAAAATTACTGGACTTAATGACTACAGACGTGTGGCTCTAATGTCTGTGGTCATGAGGTCTTTTGAAAGACTGGTGCTGGCCCTCCTGAAGGACATCACTGGACCCTTGCGGGATCCTCTTCAGTTTGCCTACAGAGAAAACAGGTATGTGGACGATGCAGTCAACATGGGACTGCATTATGTCCTGCAACCATCTAGACAGACCAGGGACTTTTGTGAGGATCCTGTTTGTGGACTTTAGCTCGGCCTTTAACACTATCATCACAAAACCTCCTCCTGCCCAAACTATCTCAGCTCTCCGTGCCCACCTCCGTCTGTCAGAGGATCAACAGCTTCCTGACAGACAGAAAGCAGCTAGTGAGGCTGGGAAAATACAAATCCAGCACCCGTACAATCAGCACTGGAGCTCCCCAGGGTTGTGTTCTCTCCCCACTGCTATTCTCCCCCTACACAGATGACTGCACCTCTAAAGACCCCTCTATCAAGCTCCTAAAGTTTGCAGATGACACCACACTCATCGGCCGCATTCAGGACGGTGACGAGTCTGCTTAAAGACAGGAGGTCGAGCAGCTGGCTGTATGGTGCAGTCTCAACAACCTGGCGCTCAAAACAATGGCTAAACATGTGCGGAGATGACCGTGGACTTCAGGAGAAACCCCCTTGCACTCCCCCCACTCGCCATCTTGAACAGCACTGTGGCTGCAGTGGAGTAATTCAGATTCCTGGGAACCACCATCTCACATGATCTGAAGTGGGACACTCACATTGACTCATTGTGAAAAAGGCCCAGCAGAGGTTGTACTTCCTCAGCTGGCGAAGGAAGTACAACTGACCACAGGAGCTGCGGAAAACAGTCTACTACGCATTATTGAATCTGTACTCGCACTTCAATAACTGGGTTAGTCAGGCTACCAAATTTCTGACATCAGAGGACTTCAGAGGGTAGTCGGAGGCTAGAGCGAATCATGGTTACATCCCTCCTTCTCTCCAAGCAAGCCTGGACTCGTGCCAGATGGAGACATAACGCGGCTGGCCAGAATCACTCGGACCCATCACATCCAGCACACTCCCTCTTTGAACTTTTGCCATCTGGTCGACGTTACAGAGCTCTGAGCACCAGAACGACTAGACACAGGAACAGTTTCTTCCCTCATGCAATCCATCTCATGAACACTTGACATTAACTGTGGAACACACACTATTTATTAACTCATACACTTATTTATCTAACACTTATACTCAGATATATTTTCAATTTGAACCGAATAGACCGTGTTAAATAACCAATGCTCTATTGTGATATACATGTCCCTACCATACAATGTCCGATTGTCATATTTAATTTCCTTAGACGAGACGTCGTTCTTATTTGATCTTAGTGGTTGTTCTAGGTTTTCTATGTTTCTTATCTGTTGGGTGCTGTCTGTCACTTGGCCTTTGTTCCATCTGTGGAGTCTTCTGTCGAGAAAAATTGCCTTCGTATGTGTAAAGCATACCTGGCACAATAAAAAACTCTATTCTGATTTCTGAGATCCTGAAAATGAATTTGCTTGGAAATGTGTCTACCTCTGCAGCGACCATACAAGAGTAGATGAGTGTGTTTCTTCTAGATATGGAGAAATGTAGCTTTACAGCACTTGCTCTAGACATGGATCAATATTCGTCTCTAATTCAGCCCCAGATGACTTTTTCCACGGAGACGAAACAACTATTATGGATAGAGCACGCCATAAAAGTATCTGTAGTGGAAGCAAGCAACTGTTAAGCTAAAAGCCTTAATAGGGTCGTGTTCAAAGAGTTGTTCTTTTGGCTTCACAAGTGTCATTAATGATGGACTGGAGTGGTTGTGGATTAGTTGATGGTTTTTTATCAGCTGTTTGGACTCTCAGTCTGACAGCACCCATTCACTGCATGAGGATCCATTGGTGAGCAAGTGATATAATGATACATTTCTCCAAATCTGATGACGAAACAAACTCATCTACAATCTTGTGTGAGTAAATTATATTTTTGGGGTGAACTGTTCTTTTATAAGTTGAGGAATGAATGTGTTTTTAAAAATCTACTTGTTTAAATTGACAGCTAATGTTGTTTTGTGTGCACGACTTTAAAAGGTCAATATGAAATCAAAAAAATGTTTATACAAAATCTGCATTAAGTCAGCTGCCAATCAGGGTTACGACAAGACAAGATCTCATTTTAATTTAGTTTCCTTGATGTACTAATATAACAAAAACTGACACAAAATTATTATTTTGTTTATAAAATGTAATAAAATATTTATTTTAACATGTATTAATATCTTCCATAGTACAAAAATTTTACCCACACAAATTCTAAAATTACTAAAATTAAAATGAAAATATAAAATAAAAACTGATTCAAAATATTATTAAAAACTATAATAGTATCTCAATGAATCCAATGCACTTTGGATGGACACCAGCTATTTTCTGAAGGACTGATCAGAACTCATGCAAATCTATCAATCATTCACCAGCCATATTAGCAAATTATGTTTGTTTTTGTAAACAAATGCTGCTATTTACAAAAAGTGAATACTTGCCTAAAATGTTTTGGTGTTAGTGAGAAAAACAGCTCAAAAACCAGTCTACAGGTCTGGTTTGCACTGGTCTAGTTTGCTGGTTTTAGAGCGGTTTTGTGGACCATCTAACCATCTTAACCTGGCTTCAGTAGTTTTTCTAACAATGCAAGTGTATCTGCTTTGTGTGCAGGTCTTTAATATCTGCTTCATCATGGAGAAGCAAGCAGCAAACTCTCTCTGGAAATCTTGAGGTAATAAGCGAAGGGGAGGAAGAGAAGGAAACAACAAAGTTAGCAGGCGAGCGAAGGGAAACCGTAATGAGCCGCTTTCCTTCGAGTAATAGAGGAGAAAACCTAATGCACACGCCAGCGAGAGAAGCACGCAGACCATTAGAGACACGCAGGAGGCTTGAGAGAGAAAGAGCGACTGATAGCGGATTGTGTGTAATGTGGCTGAGCTGTCGACATGAGAGTGAAGAGCTCTCAGTCATGACAGAGTCATTCGGCTGAAATTAGCTGAAGCGGTTCAACAGCGACGAGAAGAGCACTTTGTCTGAATGTCATTTTCCCAACAAAACACCCATTCTATGAAGTAATAATGAACATCTGATTCCATAGTGTCTGAATGCATAATGATGCTCCGTTAATTAAATACAAGGCAGATTAAACAAGCTGATCTGCTCAAACTTAAAAAAAAAAGATGCAATGACAATCAAAACACAAAAAGATGAAACAATTCAACTTCAGCTTCAGTAATTGCTTTCTATTTTACCTTTCATCAAAACATCAAACGTTTGCTAATTGGAGTAGCTGGCAAACTTGCTTTGATTTTGTTAATTGGGCTTTAGTAACGAGCAAGGTTTTGTGCTTTAGTTATTAAGACGTCAACTGGCTGCAGAAGAAAATGGCTAAATTGCGTAAAGCATGGTGTAAAACGGTTGAAATGTTTTGACATTTGCATCTGACACTCACCACTCCACAATCACTGGGTGCAGCAGGGAATTATTCACCTGAAACCTGCAGAAGAGAAGGAAAAACATCATCAACAATGTCTCACAATACAGACAGTCTGCTATTGTTTTAGTATCTGAATCCTCCTTTTGTCAATGTTTTGTCAAGGCTTTAGAACAGATGACAATTGTGTTGATATTTTTTATTCAATACAATGACATTCAACATTTTTTAAATACTTTCTGATGCATAAATGAGTGAATAACTAATATTTAGAACTATTTCTCATTAGGATCAGAGTCTTTTCATGCATCAGTCTAAACGGGTGGGTCGTTTTATCCGAGCACACAGAGGACGCGTGTGCTACTTTCCCTGGAATGAGTTTTAGGAACAGAGCTCTGAATAATGGATGAAACTCACTGGCTGATGCCTTCAAAGGACGCTTCGCGACAGGTGCTGCGCTCTCGAGATGTTCACTCCCCGCTACACACACACACACCACACACACAACACACACACACCACCACAACAGAAAACAGACACCGGAAAACCTACTCAATGGTCCCATTATCCAAGAAAGAATGAACAGAACTAAAATCACATCTAGGCCAGATGTCTGACCTGACATCTACAATTACCAAAACCCTAAACTGAGAGAGTCTTATGAAACACAGGACCAGGTCACTATCACCCCAAAGTGTAAAAACAAAATAAAAAATAGTGGGTTACTATTATTCAATTTATAATAAAATAATAGAGTAAATTATATCTTTAACATTATTATTAAAAAACCAATAATACAAGTGTTTTACTTAATTACTTGAATAGTTACTATTTATTTATTGTTATGAGCA
The DNA here is from genome assembly GCA_018155175.1 of Sinocyclocheilus anophthalmus. Classification (NCBI taxonomy): domain Eukaryota; kingdom Metazoa; phylum Chordata; class Actinopteri; order Cypriniformes; family Cyprinidae; genus Sinocyclocheilus; species Sinocyclocheilus anophthalmus. Next base: position 13,712 of record JADLZN010007987.1, read on the forward strand.
ATGTTATTATTACTTAGTAAAAATAAATAAAGGTAATATAAAACATGCATTGTGTACTAGTAATAGTTATGTAAAAAGTCTAATTAATAATAATAGTAGCAATACACTATTAATCAATAATGTTAAATAGCAAAACAAATGGTATTGATTAGATTATGATGAAATAACTAATATTAAAAAACTTACTAAAAAATCATATTTATTTTTACTAGTATTTAATGTTATTATTAAACAGGTTGTTCTTATTATTAAATAAAAAAAAATTAGCAAGTAATTAATAATAATTTGTTACGTTTTTATTATTATATGATGGGAATATATCAGTCTATATTTTAATCCGTTAAGTGAATAAATTATTTTATGACAAAGAACACACAATGTCTATATATTACAACATTTACATTTTATTTACATGAATTACTGGTTTTTATAATTACACAAACATTATATATTTAAATTATTTTATTTTGCAATTGTAATAAAACTATTTAAATAAAAATGTATATTGTGTTAAATGTATATAGGTACATTCAATGAATGTACAGTATCTAATAATAATAAGAATAAGAATACTAGATAATAATACTCATAATCATAATGCTATATATAATAAATGTGACTGTATGTTCATTTTGGTTAATTGAGTTTTTTTTATTTATACTTTTTTTATTTATACCATAGTCCAAATATCACTACAAGACAAGGTTGGCATCTTGAAAGACTTTACATAAAGTAAATGAGAAAGCTCTTACCAGTGTGAGCAGGACACTCGGCTTCATTTTAGTCAGCACATCAGCAATCTGTGGAGAAAAGCTTTCATTAGAGCGGATCATTTAAGCGGAATATCATTGGCTTTGCAGGAATATCAGTGAAAATCCCCGGACGCCGCTGACAGGTGCACTAATGAACGACAGAAATGGCCTTGGAGGAGAGATTTCTTATGAAAAGCAGATCCAGCGGTGGCGGCAGACAGACAGACAGTGTAAATGTCAACCGAAGAGAGAATGAATCACCAATAATCTGCACGAACAGAACGAGCAAAGGATTGTGGGAAGGAACACCTGAGCTGTCTTATGTGCTCCCAGGAGTGGATAAGCAGCATTTTAAACCCGCAGGACGAATCAAGCGCAGACTATTTCACCTCAGGGCAGATTTCGGAGCAGAATCCACATTTCTGTCTGATACTTCATCCAACAGAAATCCATACAGACAACACCAGCGCTGAATGCTAAAGCGATAGTCGGTCAGTATTTACTCAGCCTCATGTTAGTGCACACCTGTATGCAACACAGAACATTGTTGAACATCTTTTGTTCATGCAGAAGCGTCAGGATCTATTATCATATTCTAATAGAGCTGTCAGGAAAACAGATTGAGTTGTGACGACAGTCTGAGGAGTAAATGAAGCTTTCGGCGTCCTGAACAAATGAACCCAGCGAGAACATCAGATTAATGCGGTGCGGGAGCCGTGTGCTTAAAGGCCCTTATCCAACAAATTACAAACACGCCGCGAGCCCAACGACAGACAGCACTGACACCCTGACCACATCCACAGAATATGAGCTGAGAGATTTAGATTAGGGACATGTTCTTTATTATTATTAACCCGTAGTATTAATTATTAATATTTACTAGTTTCTAGCTTATGTATTATCTATTTACTTTTTCAAATAATGAACAATGTGGCTCCTCTTATAGCACTACACATACAGGCACCCCAAATCTACTGACATACATTACAGTACATGACATACCATACATCACATACATACATACATAACTGGTGATTTTTTGTGTCTAAAATGTATAGAATTAAAAGACAATATGTAGCAAAAATAAAAAAGATAACAATAAAAAATTTGCTAAAAATAAGACTAGTATATTATTGGACTTACCATAAGTTTAGACTGTAGGGTTTTCAATGAGAGTGCCAAAACGACTAAATTAATTCTTATCAATATTTAGTATTTGAATGATTAAATTTCGTCAACTAAAAATAACTATATTGATAAGAAAATAAATATGATTAGGAATTTCAAAAAAACAATGACTACAAAATAGGATGGATGAGGTATAGGATCCTGGATGGATGGATGGATGGGTGGACTGGCTGGACTGATGGATGGCTGGTGGAGGGCTGGATGGATTGAGGTGGGATGGATGGTATGGGATGGATGGATGGAGGATGGATGGATGGCCCTGGATGAGAGGGGTATGGATGGATGGATGGGATGGATGGCCCCCCAGGGATGGATGGTAGGCTGGATTGGATGTGATGGCTATGCGATAAATATTGCTAGGTATTGTAAGCAGACTACAACAACAAACAGCTCAACTTCTTAATGCTTCTGGGTTTCTCTTCATAATATAAAAGGTAGTATGTTTTAATAACCGCAGAACCTGTCTAGCGTCCTTCTAAAGTACCTGAGCAAAAACGATAATGTTTCTTTTGATTGTACTCACGACGCCTTCGTACACTGCAGAATAAATCGACCTAGCGAGCAGCCATGGATGTACGATCATCTTAACGTGTCTATTGCTTCCACAATATTTGATCCATTTTGTTAGCAGATCTAGATTGAACTGACACTCTGAAAGACAAGTACACTGGTTTTTACAAATAAAACCAGCAGAGATCCATAGGCAAACTAATAAAGCTGTGGTTTGAGTAACATTAACGTGGAATTGCAGTGGTAACATCAAACGTATAGCGCTGCAATTCAACATAACGGATTAAGGTTTATTGTTAACAGTGTTTCGTACTAAATATTTTTAGAATAGGTGATTCGCAAGGGTGTGGAAAAACTGAAATAACTAAGATGCTTTAGAAGTATTATATAAATAGGGATGTAACGAATTACGGTTGATTTGATTTAACTCCTTTATGAGAAATATTCCCCGGTAAGGATTACCGGTTCGTATCTGGTAATATCATTAAAACATGTATGTAGATTACGGTGATTGAACATGTGGTAGATAAATATAATTATCAGTCCAGCATAGAAGCAGAGGTTAAGGATAACAGTATCGTTAATGTGCGCACTTACGACGCACAGCAGTAGTTGTTTTGAAGCTGAAAACTGGGCTAAGAGCTGGGACGGTTGTAAAAGAGTGACTATCGTTTATACCCTCGAGGTTCTGGACTGCTTCAGAAAACACGAATGTTCATGGCATTTTGTTTTCATCTTCGCTCTATGTAATACCTAATAAAGTAGTGTTCTTAATCGTAATGCTTTGTCCACGGAGGTTACGGGGAACAGCTCTAATTCAGCTTTTCCATTAGCGCCACCTGCTGTTAGCGAGTGGATTTACAGATTCAGCCTGTGTGCAGTTTCTGTCTGGCCGAATTTGCATGCCCTGCTGTAAATTTTGACCAGTTGATAAAAAAAAAACAAGCTTATGTGGATTCTACACGTTTAAACAATTCAGATAAGTTATCTATAATTATTTATTGTGCAGATAAAATACATAGAATCATTTATTAATCAATTATCATTTGACTTTTATCTTTTCTTTATTAAAAGGCTGAAATGTGAGGTTTACCTTAAACTTTTTCAAAGCTTTATTTGAAACTTTCCATGAGATAGTTCAACACTGCGATTAAACAGTGTCAGTACGTTGTCATTTTAGAATCCGAAAATTCATTCGGTAAGGTTATTTGTTTTAGTGATTTAAGCCAACGAAACGTAAGGTATTTGTGGTTTGTTGATTTTTACAATAGACAAACTTGAAGTCGATTATGTGTTCGTACTTTTTAAAAATTATCCAGCACATTCTTGAACGATATGTGATAATGCTGATAAACCGAGATAATTTGATCACTATAATCGGATAAGGAGGTTTTCATACCGTTACATCCTAATATTATACAAATGAGAGTGTTGTGAAAGCATGCGGTTCCATTCATAAAACAATAAACAATACGTGGTCTGACGATTGAAGGAACTGTTTTTCACAAGCTTTTAGATAAGTAGTTCAAGCTACAACGATGTTCTGGGCCATGCCGTGTAACCGTTCATGTGGTTTGAGCTGATGTGTGATCTTGTGGAGAGTAAATTAACACCGAGCTCAGGTTAACGACGAGCAAAACTCTCTGCATCATGCAGTCCGCATACCGTGTGAAACTGCAGCTTATATTATGCAAATAGAATTAAACTCATACTTGTTCTGGTTAATTAATATTCGCATAATAAAATGCCTGGTTTACATAGATCGAAGGTACGATAATTTTTAGTACACGAATAGATAAAAAATCAACAACATAAACGTACCTCCTATCTATAAAAATCCTGCCACCTGAACTTGGATCAAAGATAATAGCTCTTTCAAAGGGATAACTAAACAACTGTACCTTGTCTGGTCGCTATTATGCTGTCCTCCCTTATTAGGATCAAAACCGCACCATGAGCTTTAATTATACCAATTAAAAAAAATAACCAAAACGATAACCTTGCAATGAATAGCTATTGAGTTCTTGGTTCATTTTAATTTAAATGTTGTCTTTTATATTATATTGTACCTAATAATAATAATGTAAAAACCAATTTGTTGACAGTTGATTAAGTTTTAATTTTTGACGTTAATAGATGTTATTTTGTATTTAATATTAAGTAATTTGTAGTAATTAATATTAGAACAAAGATGAAACTTATTTTGAATTCTTATATATATATAGATATTATATCGATACGAATTATAATATATATATATACTAGATTATATATATATAGTGGGTTATGAAACGCATGTGTGTATAGGCTATATCATAGTCATTTAATTAAATAATGTATAATATGTATATAACGAAGTAAAATAATAAAAAACGTACCTAATCTTGGTTAATTACGTATCTCCTAAACAGATTTTTTCGAAGAAGTTGTTTGTACCGGTAAGGCTAAAAACAATAATAAATATTATGTATGTTCAATCTGTTTTAATTAATGACTAAAGGAAAATAACTGCTGTTAGAGCAAAAATAATGGAATACAAAAAGAACTGTGATAAGGATTTAAGGCACCGAATTTAAATACTAAAAACGACAAATAACTGTACTGTCGAGGTTGTTTTAAGAATGTTACTATAAAAGTCCCTGCTCTTAAATAGATCAAAACAAGAGTGATCAAACTGTTCAATCAAAAAACAGTGAACAGATGGCAAAGGGCTGAAATATTACATTAATCAAAGTTAATAAATAAATGAAACCCGACTAAACCAAAACTGAGAAGTTTTTAAGAAAGCGCTTAGTCAGATCTATTGCTGAGAGCTCAAGACAGATGGCGAGGAGAAAACAAATGACATGCAAGATTAATGACCGACTCTTAAAACATTTTAACAAAAATCCAAACTTAATTGGGTCTGGCAGCCGTGTCATAGACCCTTAATTATTCTAATTTTATGAGCGCAGAAATCAGTGATCAAGATTAATGGGCTCAAAATGTCTAAAAGTCGATGAAAACAAAATCAATAGTGTTTTCATCTGACATTCTGGCCTGCTGTGCAGAATAGCAACACATCTGAGCGTAAGTGGAAAATGACGGTCATTAAAGCAATCAGTACGAGCCTGATTGAATATTATGAGTCGTCGAGCAGCTGTGAGAGAGACGGGATCAGATCAGGACAAACCCGCACAAACCAGGCTCACAAGGTCTGGAAATCCAGCTGCTGCGGATGATCACAGACCTTCACAGACTCCAAGAGCTCATTGACAGAAAATCATCATTTAGCTAAATTAAACAAGTAAATCAAGCATAATGCCTCTCAGCATTTCCACTAGCGTCAACAAACGGAATTGAAAATATAATGTCAGGTTTCCAGAAATCTCCAAAACAATGAAGTTGCTCAAACAAACCAGTGTTATTTTAGTATTTTTGATACACTAGTTTTTGTCATTTCAAATGACACTTTATTTCAATTGTTTCTGTTTTCACTTTAATTTCAGTTAGGTTTCAGTAGTTTTGTTGCATTTCTATTCGTATTTTCTCTTATATAGTCTTTATTACGTTGGAGATTTAGTAAAATTCTTTAGTCATTTAGTATTTATACAGATGAAAATGAGACAGTTTATTTTCCTACAGCTGAAATAAAACACGTTTTTTTTATATTTTATTTCAGTTAAAGTTGATTTTATTTCAAGTAATGAAAATGTTTTTG
>JADLZN010007988.1:0-35609 GCA_018155175.1 Sinocyclocheilus anophthalmus
AAATGACATGAACGGCAAAGAAGAATTGACATTTTGTTTAAAATTTGTTTGTTTTTTTCTAATAAAAGAAAGATAAAAATCCACTTCTGTGCTCAATGTTATTATAATACGGTCGATAAACCCATTGGAGATTTTATGTGGAAAGAATTTCAAAAGCAATGTAGCAAGAAAGGGCTCCTTTTTAAACCAAGAAGAAAATAAACAACAGCAACTTATCTAAAAAGTGAAAGCAGCATGCAAATATAGTTAAATATCCCACAACCATTAGAAAAGACCCTGCCTGACACCATCTGATTGGATGCAGCACCTCACTATATGATTTTTGATGAACACGCTGATACGTTAATGCACACCAACATCAAGTAGTTACATACATCGATTATAGCCATAAAAACCACGCAATTTACGCACCATACTAGTTCATTATAGACCTCTGACAATGACTGGTGCTTGCTAAGGACCTCTGCAATCCATACAAAAACACATGTACTATTCATAAAATTGAGGAGGTACAAAAATGGCAGAGAAAACAGACAACAGTACACTGGTAACAGTATAGGGAGCAATTCTCACTATTCAGCCCGGTTGGCTGAGCATGGCTATTATTAACAATTGCGTGTGATTAGCACTTCTAAAGCACAATGGCCTGCTGACCATTTCGCCTCCCGACGCGACCACCCCTACCTCGAAACAACGACCACCTTACTAACTAGTGGGAAGCACACAAGTAGGAAGGTAGTGAGGAAAGGCATAGTTAGGGGTTGGGAATAGGGAGAATGGGACCTTAAAAGAACGTAGACCGTACATTCACCCTGTTTTCCGGGGACGCGTGCACGGTACCAGAACAGGGACCGCAGCCGCAACGTGAAAGGAAAGATCGAGAAGAAACTGTGACCGGACTGGACTGTCAGATTATGAACTAAACTGGTAAAACACTGAACCAGCAGACAGCTACTCGAAACGCGAGGGTGAACTCCGACTGGCATGGAAGAAGAAACCCGAATTGTGAGCATTCTTGCATTCTGTAAATATTTGAGTAATTGAAAAATCTTTTGGCATATTGTGCTGTTTCTGCATAATTGATAACGAGCACACTCCCTTATAAAATACAAAAAAAATAAAAACAATATCCACCACCGCACTATTATGCCGTATATTTGAACCTCTGACACAATCTTTGGGTGGAGTGACATAATTGTTTTAGTGGATTTATTGTTCCTAAAGCTTATTAAAGAATTACACTCTTAAAAATAAAGGTGCTTCACGATGCCATAGAAGAACCTTTTTTTTTTTGTCTAAATGGTTTCATAAAGAACCTTTAATATCTGAAGAGCCTTTCTGTTTCACAAAAGGTTCTTGTGGCGAAAGAAGGTTCTTAAGATTACAAAAAGTTAAGAAAGAAATGATTCTTTAAAGAACCTTTGACGGAAGGGGTCTTATGAACCAACAATTGGGTTCGTCTATCGCATCGCTGGAAGCCCGTTTGAAGCACCGGTATTTTTAAGGTGGATGTAATGTCTCTGTGTAATGCGACGCTAGTTCGGGGTATACCTGGTTATCTTTCTAAAATTACCAGGCTAAATTAGGAAGCGGGGTACTAATTACCGCCCGGCTACAATGAAGCAGCTGTAACAAGAAAAAGTGTGCGCGCGCGAGATCGGATCAGGAAATCAGTCCCTGGAGAAAAATCATTGGGTATCTCTAAAAATAAAGGTGCTTAAATGTCTTACAGCGCTGCCATAGAAAACCATTTTTTTGTTCCCAAGAACCAAAGTCAGTCAAAGAACCATCGCTTTCTTACCTTTTTTATAATCTGAATAACCTTCTTTCGCCACAAAGAACCTTCAGTGGAACAGAAAGTTTCTTCAGATGTTAAAGGTTCTTTATGGCACCATTTAGACAAAAAGGTTCTTCTACGGCATTGTGAAGCACCTTTATTTTTAAGAGCGAATTATATCTTACTATTGCAAAATTTTCATTGTGACTTTAAAATGATGAGGAGGAGATCATTTTGTTGGACTGTTGGTTTCCAATATGTGTAAAGTTTTTTTGTGTGTTTTTTTTAATCCAACTTTTATTTGATTCAGATGGTGTATTGCAGTGTACTGTACATACTGTACAGTATATGCATAACAGTCATTTCAGGTAACAGAAAAAATACTGTTCTGAGTGAAAATGTTAGAGAAATATTTCAGGTTTAAAGTATTTATGCAGCTCACAAACAAAACCAAACCAAACAAAACACAACACAACACAACCAAAAACAAAACAAAACAAAACACAACAAAACCCAAAACAAAAAAAAACAAACCCAGCAGAACCCAAAACAAAAACAAAAACAAACCAAACAACCAAAAAACAAACAACGAAAACAAACACAAAAACAAAAACGAAAACCATAGTGATCACCAAAAACTAACTGTGAAAATGTCTCGTCTTTGACACCTGTTTCAATTTACAACTATATTTTGGCCAACTCTAAAAAAACATCTCTGTCATCATCAGGTACTTTCATTTTGTCCACATTTGGACTGTCAATCACATGAAAATATTTGATTCATTTTTCCTCTTCCCTCTGACGGTGAGCATCCACCGGATGTTCTAATGTGGTTGCTCTAATAAAAAGATGTTATAGAATAGATGTGATATATAAATGTGGAGGAGCCAGCACATGAATCAATCGAGCAGAAAAACACATGTCAGTGCCATTTCACATAATGACATAAATGAGAGACGGACAGGTAAGGCCTAATGAAAGTTTCGGACATACATTTTCACAAGACGGGCATCTGTAATGATAAATTAAACACCATGCACAATAATATCTGAAGAAAAAAAAGTAGTACTACCATGTTTTGTAGTCATTGTATTTTAGCATGTAGTGTCAAACATAAACATGTGCACAATTGTCATTGTCAAATAATATCTGAAGCTAACAATCTTAAATATTTTCATACACAATATATTATTTAAAAATGTTATGTCGATTTTGAGGTCAAATATGGCCTGAGCAAATACAACACTAAGCACGTCATATCATTTCCTCTGAAAATATACATCCTAATTATCCTGACTTTGTACAAAACTTGTTTTCACCCTGGTGTGACATCACTTCTACTCTGATCTAAGCGTATTAAACAGTCAGGGTGTTTCTTGTATTAATATAACAGGAAATAATAGGATTGGCTGCGGTCACGGATAATTTGGCGGTTGATATATCTGTCATAATGACGTGGGTGTCCACGAAGAGGTTAAAGGCTACAGCCGCTGTTCAGTGCAGTTAACATGGCTGACATACAGAGCCATCAGATCCATTACGTACACAGACTAGACAGAGAGGAGAGGATAGCTTGAGTTCAAGTGTGACTCATTTCATGTGGATAATTAACTGGTACTTTTAATTAGTGCAAAAGTTAGTTAATAGTGTGTTATTTTGTCCTGTGCAACTGATATTTCATCTCATGCCTGACTATTTATTTATTTATAAAATTTTTACTGTGAACTGAAGTACTGATAATATAAGGTATCTACATGGGCTAAGGTTAGGTTTAGGGGTAGGTTGAGGGTTTTTACTATAATTTCTGCAATTGCTATAATAATTACCCATACAACGTCCAATATTACTGTAATTACGACTGCAAAATAAAGCGCTATACCATTATCTCTGTCTCATATTTTTTCTGATAAATTGCACGTTTATTTATATAATATAATCATAAATAAATCTTATCCCTGTTGAAAAGACCAGCATTGCTGATTGTTGGTATGTTGTGTTCTGGATTCTGTTGTCTTAACCAGGATTCTTAGTTTAACCAGTATTTTTTATTGATTTTTTTTTTTTTTTTTTGCAGGCGAACACCCCGGACAAATAATACGCTTTACCATCTTTAAAAAATGGTGACTAATATAGCCTACTAAAAAAAATTTTTTTTTTTAAATACTCAAGCGGGAAGTGAATGTAATATTTTTGGACATTTAATTGCATATTATTGCAATTAAATTAAACTGCATGTAGTTTGAATTTAAATTCAATTAGCTTAAATTTAGAGTTTATGATGTACGTCTTTATATGTAATTTCATAATTACTTCTCCTTTGTACTGCTGTGTATGGAAGCCCGTTTCCGCCACTAAAAAAAAAAAAAGTAACTGTGCTTTTGATCTCCAGTCCTGCTTTTTTCTCTAATATGCAATGTACAAAACCGACCATGGCGAGTTAAAATGTCTCATTTGTGCGGGGACATCACTTCGCAATTCTTAGAATAAAGTCGAACGGCAAGATATAAACTCTAATTCTGACATTTACTACTCGCAATTGTAAAGTTTAAGATCAAATACTGCACTAAACCTTTTTGTTATTATTCAGTGTGCGGAACGGGCTTCCATACAGGACAACTTACGTAATTCAGTTCTATTGAATCTTGTAGTGCTGTGTTGAAATAGTGCAATTAATATAGTTGTAAGTTGCAATTTATGACATTTTATATTATCACCTTAACTTTTTGTAATAGCAGCACACTTCCAATTCAAGTCCTTTCTATGCGCTAGGGTGTCAAACCAATCAGTCGCATAATGGTTTAAACACCTTTTTTAACAATACAAATGTTACTTTTAGTTATAAAAAAGGTTACTTTTAAAGTGACTTACATGTGTTAGCAACCTAGTCGCAATTTATTTGGGACCATTCTCACTATTAACTTCATTAACTAAGACTTTTGCTTGCAAATAACTCCTAATTTTGCCTGCCTCATATGTTTATTTGTTAAGTTAGTAAGAGCAGGTTAAAGTGCTGTTTCACCCAAAAAGAAAATGTGATGTTTATCTGCTTACCCCCAGGGCATCCAAGATGTGGTGACTTTGTTTCTTCAGTAATCCTATGAATGATTTTAACTTTAACCGTGCAGTCTTCATCCTATAATGCAGGCACTTGTAACCAAATCTATGAGAGTAAAAACCGGCAAACCAATCCAATACCCTGCGCTCGGACGACACTTGAATGTCCCCTAGACCCGATACGATGGTTGTGCCAGAAACCGAACCGTATTTTATATATTTTGGACTCTAATACACCCACTATGTCCACTGTCTGTGAGCGCTGCCACACGCAGCCGTGCTGAGTGTGTACGCTCTGAGCGTAGTTTTTGTTTACGGTTAATGGGGGTGTTGATTATCCATGCCGCAGAGCATCAACCATAACTTCAGGTGACAGCTCCAGAATTGAATAGTGGAAAGGTCACCACTCCCGAATGAGTCGCGCAGAGAATGTACTCTTTTATTTTAAGTCTTTGAACAATCCGTAAGCGCAGGGAAGTTACCAATGTGAATTCGCCGTCGTACCGACAATGGACTGGGCACTGTGTAACCATGATGACGTATACCCAGAGCGATCACTTCCGGGCTTGCGTAAACGACGCCGAGCGCGTACACACCTTCCCTCACCGAAGCCGTGCGCAGACATTTGGACATAGTGGTGGAAATGTAAAATTAGTAAAGACTGTTACGGTTTTCGCCAAACCGATCGTGTCGTGTCTTAGTACATCAATGTTGGTCGTCACAGCCCAGGTTTATTTTGGAGTTGTCTGTGCTGTTTGTTTATCTCTATTTTGTTGCCTTGGCCATCAGAGTATGGACTGATAACTCAACGGTATAAAGTAAAAAGAATCAATCATATGTTCTACTGAGAAACAAGTCACACTACATCGTTGGATCCCTGGGGGTAAGCCAATAACATGCAAATATAAATTTTGGGTGCATCCCTTGAAGGGCTCGAAAGCCCATCTTTTAGATCCCTTACAGGGATATTTCACCCAAAAACTTAATTTGATGTTTACGCTTCATCATGCAAGATAGGCATTAATTTACGTGCTTATATACTACTAAGCTGACAATATACATTGCTAATAGCACCGTAATTGGTGAAATTGGTCCCTACAACAAAGACTTCATGAAAGTATACATATCTTATATATAGACTTCTTTTTTTTTCACAATGGCAGCTCATGTCCAGACCAGTGACAAACCAGTGTAAACCACCTTTTCAGCAGTTTCCCCCCCTTTTCCATTTTCCTGAAAAGTGTTTCTAGCTGTGAGTGATGTTTGAATTTAAAGTTGGGGAAAATGCCACATGCAGTAAGTGCACATGGAAGATTACACATTGGAAGATTAGCCTAAAGAATTAAAAACAGCATGCCACACATGCAGTTCATTAGGTTAAAATCACCCAGGCATATTCCGAGAAGAGAATATTACCATATGAACTCTCCTGTCCAATGAACTTAAGCTATCTTCATGTCCTTTCTGCCGTTTCTGTTGTGGATCAAATAAGGGGGTTGACGTGTCACATTTGGGGCAATGTTTTAACATGTCTACAGGGCATATCAACATTATCAACATATCAACATTTTCGCCACTGATGCAGTAATTCAGATAACACTTCCACATCTGTGTATGTTATCCTGATATTTTTTTCACTTGTTTTGACACGTTTGACACTCTTGGTTTATTTTCAGTCTGTGACTCATAAAAGCAACACTCTTCAGACATAAAATCAGAGGACATTACATTTATACCATTTCATACAGCTGTAATTACCTGCAGCACTCGGCGTTCGCATCACAGTGCTGATATTTGGAACAACTCTTTTTTCATATGTTATTCATTCAAGCTGCATGATTTAATGCAGGCTTCTAATGTTAAAATGGAACCAAATTCTACGAATTATAAGTGATTTTATATCTAGTATTCTGAGTTTTAAATAACTTTCCTCCAAATGTGTGAAAAAAAGTACAGTTTAAGGCATACTGCAAAACTCACATGAAACATCGATATAAATAATATACTTATTAATATAAATAAGTATAATAATCAATGGTTAACTTTTTTTTTTTTTTAAAGTCCTTGCCTTCCCTTCAGAGTAATGTATCTTCTGACAGCCTCTTCTTTTTTTTTTTTTTTTCAAACGGTTTGATTTCCATTAATTTTGAATTCAAATGAATAATATCTTTAAAGAATTAACTTCCTGCATCTGAATGTAATGTTTTTTTGGACACTTTAAGGGGGGGGGTGGGGGGGGGGGGGGGGGGGGGGGGGTACACTGCTGTTTCATGCATTCAGAAGTGTTTCACTGTACAGTTGGATTCTCAGATGGACAAACCACTTTGGACGGATGACGGAGTATTTTCTGTGCCAAACATCGTACTTCCGTGTACGTCACACGTATTTTTTTTCTGAGTTTTTTTCGTCGTGGCTCTCCATTACGTAAACGAGGTGGACTCCTTACTATGGCATTTCTCCCGTAAGAACGCCCTGCGCACGCATCGACCAAAGCAGCGAGATTAGCGCCCATCAATGGGCTTCATATATCTAACCGATCCGGCGGCGCACTGCCACGGAACTTGCTCGGGAAGATGTCTCCACCACGAATGTGTTTTTTGGGTTGCAAGTGTGTGTGTCACAAGTTTGTTTTGGTTGACAAACGTTTAATAACACGCTCATTTGAGCGCTGGATTTGCACCTTGTTTTGAGGACTGCAAGATGGAGCGTCCCACTAATAATACCAGTCATTATCAGAACTAAAGTGAAAGTAGTGCAACGGCTCACAATAATTAATAATAGTCTTCCCACTTCCAAGAAACGACTAACACATCTTTCACCTTTAATTGACCCTCTACCTAGCCACTCTAATTTATTTTAATCTCTACTTTAATTTATCTTCGTTTTTTATTAAAAAAAGAACAACAACAACAAAAACAACAACACTAGAAGCCGTGTTTCATTCGATCATTTGTTTTTTGATTTAATATTGAAGTAGAAAAATGAGAAAACGGCTCATTTTTCGTATTTTCGTTTTTTTCCAAAAAACGAAAAAACGAGAATTCAGCTTAAATTTTAGTTTTTCGTTCATGGGTGGAAAAATGAATTAACAGCTTGAATATTTGATTTCTACATGTGGGCGGGAATTAAACGCCCTTTTCTGCTGATTGGTCAGCTGAAGATCAACCCGTGCCATCATCAGTCCTTCTGCAGTATCACGCAGCAGAATAGTAGTCCTCCACTGCTGCACTTGTACGGATTAATAACCCATTTTATAAATTTCATATTTTTCTCATCAAACAACTCTGAGAGCTCGCAACACTTGTTACCGGGGCAGAGGTCTATACAGTCTTGCTCTTCTGTTGTAGCCCGCGTTCTTAAGTGATAGGGGTTCCGAGAAGTATTAGCTAAACCAAATATTTCACTGTAGAAATCTCTTGCTCTGTAAATCAGATACTGGCCTACTGTCTTTATCCCAAGTTACTTATATGATACGTTAAACTCCAAATATCTAAATGAAAGCCTTGTAAAGACAAGTATTCACTGTGTTTGATGTTTGGGCATGTACCAAAAGGAATCTCCAGGAACCGAGAGCTCTAAGCGCCATTCGTTTTTCTCTTTATTTTTTCAAAGGGCATACATTTTGTATTATTTTGACCTACGGTCCCCATTAAAAATATAATTTTACCATACACTGGAAAATGACAGAGTATTAAGTATTTCCTCCCCTCGAGGGGAAAAATCCGTGAACATCAATAGTACTTCATATAATTTTAACTGCTTTCATATGACGGCTGCTGCTGCTTATTCCTGTGCACTTCGCGCTTGACTGTATTCTGTCTGCTTATTGAGTTTATTTAACTCATCGCAATTTATTGGAACTGTGTGACTACTCACCTTAATGTTGTTCTTAAGGCTTATTACTTAATAACACAAAATTTCCTGCTCGCATTTGCCAATTTAATGGCAGAGAATGGTTACTTTTTTTTTTTTTTGAGAGAGTAGAGCTGTCCGTATAACTATGCCTTCTCGTGGCGCATTTTCCCGGTTCTGAAGGAACTGAGGGTTTGGTGAGAAACAAAAACGAAATGGAAAGTTATTATATTTTATGAAAATCTTGCGTTTCAGTGCGAGTGCGCAGCAGCTCACGCTGCGCACAAGTGCATTTCCTTTTGAGATATAAATTATAATCAATTTAAATAAAACACAAGACTACATTATATAATTCTAACAATAGGCTATTTAATATCTGCTGTTCTCCAGTTGTCATTCAGAATGGCAGTTCTTGCGTGAACATATGCCTGTATATACCCAAGCCAATTTATCAATCCTTCCTTTTTGTCTTAGTTTTTAAAATATTTATTTTGAAACAAATAAATTAGATTTTCTTGACTTAAGATTACCAAACAGACTTACTGGTGCGTCAGGGTAGGCTATACAGCTGTCAAATCATACCCGGCAGTGCCCGCTGAGTGCAACCGGAAAGAAGGATTGGGGATAGTGGGACAATCAAAACGGGGAAAAGGGCGAACTACGGAGCACAGGTACCCGTCGAACCTCCTACCGCATTAAATAGAACGGGTATGTTAGGGGCGAGCTCATGGCACTAGCACCTCGTATGGATGTTTGATGCGGCTTTAGTGAACAAGATAAATGTATTGCAATAAATGTGTTAATAATCCCATACACTCGCAGTGGAGGGACTTATGCTCGCGCGTGATACGGCAGAAAAATGATACTGCACGGTTTGATCTTCGGTTGACCAATTAGCTGAAAGGGGCGTTTAATTCCCGCCCATTTGTAGAAATCGAATATTCAAGCTGTTTTTTCATTTTTCCACCCATGAACGAAAACGAAAATTTAAGATGAATTTTCATTTTTCGTTTTTTGGAAAAATTTACTCCCTTCCAAGTAAAAGTTTAAAGACAAGTTGTACTTAATAAAAGTAAGAAGGACTTTGGCTTTAAAGTATGTAGTACCAAAAGTAATTTTCCTTTTTTCTTCATGCACGGTTTTATTTTTGACGGATACTTTCAATACGTCTGAACAACTTACATACCTGACTACACTGACTAACTGGAGTATCTTTGAGTAAAGAGCGGTTAGAATGTTAAAACACCTATTGAAAACAATACCAAAAAATATTTAACACCCCTACCCCCCCACAAAGCAGGGATGGCTAGTGACTCACACACTCGACAGGTGCACACCATCTATGTGTAGCCATTCCTCCACGTATTAACAGATTGGACAGTGAAATCCCTGTAATACAAGTGATAAGGAGAAAAAAACATCAAACCCTCTTAAACCCAGGAAAAAAAACCCCACAACCTGCAGCTGTATACCTTTACACAGCAAAACGCTGGCTTTTACAAAAACAGCAAACGGCAGACTTCTTTGGCCATCAAAACAAACAGTTTTTTTAAAATGCGTTCTCATCGCGCTCGCTTTACTTTGATGTCACACACAGAAGGTCTCAGTGGCTGCTTCAGTCCAACACTTAGGTGTGTATATGGAGACGCAACAAACTTTTCATCTGGGGCTTTATAGTAATGTTTTTTCACTTACACAATGACAAAATCGACCTTTGTGTCTAATATATACCACAATATCAGTTTCTTATTATTGAATTGTTGTAAATAATTATATCACATTTGCAGCTGGTCAGTGTTTAAAAAATGCTGGGGAATCTCTTCATGTAGCCCTACAAGAGTGTTTACTGATAAACTGTCTGAAAAAAAAAGAAAGTCACGTTTTAGAGAATAAAAAAATCACCCACTGACTTTCAAAACTTCTACAGAGGAATGAGTTTCTACTTTGAGGATCTTGATAGAAATCTAGTGGAGTGAAAAGTACAATATTTGACTTTCAAATGTAGTGAAGATAAAGTAATAAGTTTCCAGAAAAAAAATTATACTCAAGTAATGTACAGATACACAAACGTGTCTTAAGTCCACTATGCAGAAAAGAAAAAAAAAGCTCATCGGTCTGAAAACAGCACGGGTGCTCTGATTGTCCCTATCCAGTGCGTTGTTGGCCGAATTCCTCAAGCGTGTGCGGAAATTTACTCCCTTATCATACTGGATCCTCGCAACCCATTGACGACCCGGGCTGCCTCCGCTTCGTCCACGTGAAATCCGATCTGGCGACCCACACACTGAGTTGATGATTTCCTCAGAGACCACCCCCCCCCCCAACAGAATACACTCCCGGGCATCCAGCGGATATCGTCCTCTTTTGGAAGCCAAACAAAGTAGTTTCGCTTTTACAACGAAACACACAGCGCCTTCACAACATGGCGGCGGCAACAACAATACTACAGCGAGAATCAAATTGGCGCCGTCTTTTCTTTGTGTACAGGTTGGCGCGGTGTTTGCAAATCTCCCCCACATAGTATTATACATTTGGGGGCGTTTTAGAACGCGCTTTTAGGAGCGTGGCTGACTCTTACTTTTTATGAAGAATTCCTTTGGATTTGATATTAGTCCCTTTCAACTTTACAGATCTTCTTTAGTCACTCAAGAGCTTTTAACACTCCAAAGAAAGGAAAACATTAATCATCATATGACCCCTTTAAAGAAGATATTGTGAATTCCCAAGTTTCCCCAGAATTGAGGCAGCTTTCCTTAGAAGGTTATTAGAAATGTTATTTTACAGACTTATTATCCAAACCCAATTAGACGGGAATACGTGTTTAAAGGTTGGGATACAGTTGAAAGAAATAAAAAATAATAAATAAACTATTTTCTTTCCCCCTGCCTCCGTAAGCTAAAGAGGTGAGTTTCAAGATTCTAAATGAGATTTACCCTACTAACGCATTTTTAAGATTGAAATATAATTTTGATGTAAATAATTGTGTGTTTTTTTTTTGTGAAACAAGTATTGAAGCGTTAGATCACGTTTTCTTTTTGTGTGATACGGTACAACCTCTTTGGAGAGAGATGCAAAACTGGTATTTTTGAAGCATCATATGTATTTATTTTCTTAGTATTTTTATTTCTGGTTTAGTTTGGTTTATTTTGACGTTTTATTTGTTTATTTATTTTTCTGTTTTTGGTTATGCTCAATCAAGGCTGAATAAGATGTTATATTCTGGAAAGTGATTTTTGTACCTTATTGGTTGTAAAGTTGATGCAATAATAACAATAATAATAAAAACTTTGGACAATTCATATAGGGCTCTATGAGCTCTTATTATAGCAGAGCGCATAAAGTTTGACCCTTCACGCTTTCCGTAGTCCGCTGAAAAAGGTAAACACGGAAGTCCAATCCTAAATATAGTCTGGATGTGGTTGCTCTTAATATGTGTCTTTTTAGTGATTAATATGGTTATAAATCTGTAGCGGAGGACACAAAAGATCAAGAAAGCGTCAAAAAAAACAAGCAGCTGAATAGTGGTGTCGTTCAGCCTGACATAAAGTTTGTACCGCACACGGAGCTGAGAACTTCAATGGCTTCAGATAAGCAAGTCACATTTGTGATCGTCGGTGGAGGAATCGCAGGCGTAACTTGTGCAGAACAGGTACGAACAAATCGATAACATTTTTTTTTTGGGGGGAAAGTTACTTTTTTACTAATGCGTACAATCGGTTACTGCTGTGCTCAATAACTAATTACATCATACTCATTACTTAGTTTTATGAAGTAAAGCTGTGCGTTCTTTGCGTTAACTTTTTAAATCTGACAGGGCTTGCTTGTTGGTGTTTTAAAACACAAAGTATTTTTTGGGCAATTAAAAGCCCTTTTCACCACCAAAGTGAATGAAAGAAGCCTCCAGTCGGAAAGTAAAGTACTTTACGTCCGTACCGTAGAATGCGAAGAGAAATTTCACACACTTCAGCATAAAACACCCTCACAAAGTTCGTCTGAGTATTGCTGCGGATTAGGGTGGAACTGGATCATCAAGGTCAGAGCAAAGACATTGGTAGAGAATGGGGATTAGATACTAAACAGATTTGTTGTTGTGTAACATTTAATTATTGCCAGGTTTTGCATCTATCAGTTGCATTCATTTTGAGGAATACTGTATCTGTGTTTTTTTTTTGTGAGTGAGATTAATTAATGCATATTCATATTTATTTCAGAACTACAATAACATCTTGGAGTTCTCTCAACACGGGGACAGGAGAGCTGTCAATCAATAAAAAAAAAAGACTGCTACGTATTTAAAGTAACTCAGATAGTCTTCTTGTAAATTAAAGTAATGCGTTATTTTACTAGTTACTTGAAAAAAGTAATCTTATTATGTAACTCGCGTTTCTTGTAATGCGTTACCCCCAACACTGATGACTGGTCTGATAACTGTCTGGTCTTAAAACTTTGAAACCTTTTGCAGATCGCATCGCAGTTCGCATCAGATGAAGTGTATCTTCTGACAGCCTCACCCTTAGTAAAGACGGTTACAAATTTCAAACAGGTTTGGTATTTAACGTTGAAATTCTGTGTCTTTGTTTAATTAGGAGCACTTTGATGGTGGTGGGGGGTAGTTGGAATGTAACTAGTGTGTGAAGACATTGAGGGGCACGGCCGTTAAAAAATTTTTTATGAATAGAAAGCATAATATACACAATGCCCCACACAGAGGCACCAAGAAGTATTTAGAAAACATGAGGTAAAATGTAATAATAGAATACAAGATGCATACTATACTTAAATTCAAAAGCTGAGATAATAAAAAAAAATAGTTTTATGCAACAACACTCTTCATCTAGTTGTCCCGAAGAGGTGGAGAATTCGATATTCGATGGACACCCTCCAGTGTTTTTAGGAAAATTCCCCGCGTAAGTCACTACAATCGTGCATTAACTCCTGCGCCTAGACATTATGTTAGACCAAACACTTGTTCTGTTTTCTACTATTCTAATCGAATGCTCGCTCTCTGCCATTTCTCAGCTTTTACAGCAGAGATGGTCAGACGTTTCATTATACCAACGCTGTGCATCGGCAGCGATCCAACCCAAGCTTCTTCACCCAAGATAACCCTCATGTTCTGGCATACGGACACAGACAGCGCTCAGGGTACCACTCATAGTATGAATAGTATTTTTTTAACATAACAGACCGGAATGTGAGATTGTTCTATTTTCCAGGAGTTGCAAAGCGATTATCAAGGCTACAAGATAGGTGTCATTGCGGGAATCGCATTAGAAATTGGGTAGTATCGAAATAGTTAGTAATTGAATAATCGGGATCTGCAAAAACACACACACACACAAAACAACAACAGTAACACACACACCCCACAACAACAACAACACCACACACTATTAGTCACTTAAATGCATGGAATTAGATTTGTATAGAAATATAATTGTGTATAAATTGATTGTTTGTTTATTTTTTTACCAAATCAAAAATGTAATTAAATGAAAGTATATATTCTATAGCTTCATCATTCTTCTATTCCCATGTATTTCATTTGTGTTATTTGGTATTTTGATTATTTTTACTATTTTATCAGTAATGTGAAAAATAATTGAAATTATGTTGGCAAACCAAAGTAAAGAAGAAAAAAACAATATAATATAATTGTAATCGGTTTAACATTTCCACTACATAATTCCAATTACTCCCATTTGTGCTATTTCAAAATTCATTTGTGTTATTTTGTATTTTCATATTTTGATGATTTTACTACAGATTGATGGTTTTATTTATGTGATAATGAAAGCATGTGTAGGTGCATCCAAAATCTTTGTTTGGAAGTCTAGGTCCAAATGCGAACAGAACAAGGTAAAAAAACTGAGAGCGAGAGAGATGTATTGTGATATTTGATAATGCCTGCTGTGTGCTCCTGTAGGTATGAAGTAGAAGGTTGTGAAGTGATCTGGGCTATAAAGGATAAAGCCATAGGAAACACTTTCTTCGATGCAGGAGCCGCTCAGTTTCTCATTCCCTCACTGGAGGCTGACAAAAAAGAAAGATCGTTGCCCTGCAAGAGAGCACGCTACACTACTGACAAGACTGGAGGTATGAATTCAGCTTCCACACTGGTTTCCACACTCTCACACACACACAGTGAGCACTGCTGCCCTCTTCTGGCAGTCTTGATGGAAAGTAAGTATATGAGTGCAACTGTATAGTGTGTGTTTTCTCACTAATAAATTATACACTACCAGTTTTTGTTTGGACAATTACTTTTTTGTAATAATAATACCATTTACATTGTTCTATTTTCTACATTGTTGAGTAATAGTAAAGTCTTCCAAACCACAATATTTTGTTTCATTAAGAGCTGATAAAAAAAACATAAATTCTGTCAAGTGTGTCACATGCGTATGTTTAATAGCAGGCCACAGTGGGGCTTCAGGGGGGCTTGGCAGTGCCTTGGGCCCAGATTGGCATGAGGGGATTGAACTGAGAGGAACAGTGCAGGTTTGTGTCCACAATATTTTCACATTAGTCACCATAACATGGTGGATGATTGTCACTTTTCACTTATTTTGATTGTTTTCCTTCATTTCACAGAATTCCAGTGGAGTGCGTGTAGAATATGAGTGTGAGGTTGACACGATCTACACCCAGCAGGAGTTCTTGCAGTCCCAACTCGACACAAAGAAATCTGAATTAGGTTTAATAATAATAATCATCATCATCATCTAAATAATAATTAATCTGCAGTGTTTTACAGCTGAAATAAAATAACTAAATTTGTTTTTCTGTTTTTAGGGCTGTGGCCAACTTATGTTCAGTTAACCAATGGGAAGATTTATGGCTGTGATTTCGTTGTTAGCGCAACAGGCGTTGTGCCAAACACTGATCCTTTTCTCAGTGGCAACAATGTAAACATTTATATGCATTTGAATTGACCCATTTATTTCACTTTTATATTTTCATTTTATTTATTTATTTATCGTAAATATAATTTTGGTTATTATTGTATGGATAAATATGGATGTGTAATATTTAGGGTTGCAAAGGGGTGGAACATTTCCAGAAAGTTTCCAAAAATCCCTGGAATATTCCAAAAAATCCTGGAAAGTTTTCCGAAATTTACTGGAAATTTTCCAACTTTTTGCAACCCTAGTAATATTACAAGGATATATTTCAGTATTATATGTCCAGTGGTGCTTTTTTCTGAATTTATTTATATATTTTTTTCAGTTCATTTTATTTATTGACTTATCAGTATTGTCAATGCGTAACTAATACAGTTTTAAACATATTATACATGTATTTTTTTTCCGGGTTTGTCAGGTAAATTGAGCTACTTTTATCAATGAAATGAACAGCAAGTGGCCCGATAACACCAGAATTCAAGGCTTTTTTCATTTCAGTTTGAACTGGCAGGAGATCATGGTCTGAGAGTGGATGATCAAATGCGGACGTCTGAACAGGATGTGTATGCGGCTGGAGATGTGTGTACTGCAGGCTGGGAGCCCAGCGCTCTCTGGCAACAGGTACAGCTGCACCTCTGTTACTGTATTAAAGGGGTCATATGATGTTGCTAAAAATAACATTATTTTGTGTATTTGGTGTAATGAAATGTTTTTATGCGGTTTAAAGTTAAAAAAACAAATTTTTTTATTTTCCACATACTGTACATTATTTGTTTCTCCTCTATGCCCCGTCTTTCTGAAACGCGTTGATTTTTACATAGCTCATCGGTCTGAAAAAGCGAGGTGTGCTGTGATTTGCCAGCTATCCAGTGCGTTGTGATTGACCCAATACCTCAAGCGTATACTGTGATGGCGTGTCCCAGCCGGAGCGACGACAAAAAACATTAAAACCCATTACAAACAAGGCATTTGTTGCATCCAGTGGGGACATAATTACTGATTATAATGACTTATACTGTCTTTTTATGCGTTGCATTGCATCGTGCCGGGAAACATAAAACCCGTCTGCATTTGTGATCAGAGAAATAAAAAAAAAACAACAAGCGCTACTCTACACTGCACAAAACTCTCGTTTGAATCATCAGTGGCAAATGATAAAAGAAAAAGTACTTACGTGAGTCAGAACTGCCGGCATTTTAGTCTAACGTTACTCTCCCAGGATCATTAAACAGTCCTCCATAAAATGTGCCGGCGCTCCACAGCACTAAGTTTATGTATTTCCTCAGCGACCAACACGGATCAGCTTCTGCAGACAGCTGATTTAAAAAACGTCCTATTTTGGAAGGCCAAACAAAGTATTTTTTGCTTTCACAACGAAACACAGCGGCCTAGCGTGAGCGAAAGCCCCGGCTTGGCGTGAGCTGAAGCCGGGCAAGAGTGAGCTGAGCGGCCGGGTCGAGAACGGCGGTCCCGGCGAAGAAGCGGTGAAAACGGTGAAAGCCGATCCGACGATCCACAGCACTAAGTGATTTATTTCCTCAGCGACCAGCACGGATCTGCTCTAGGTATGACGAAGCGGATATCGTCCTCCAAACAAAGTAGTTTCGGTTTCACAAAGAAACACACAGCACCTTCACAATATGACAGCGGCGGCAACAACAATACTACAGAGAAAATAAAAGTTACACCTTCTTTCTTTGAACATTTGAGCGGCGTTATGCAAATCTTCCCTTTTCCCACTATGGGATGTAACCTATGGGGGTTCGGTTTTAGAACGAGACGTTTTATGTAGCGTGGGTGGTTGAAACCTCTTAAACTTTTAATAAAGAATATCTCTTCTTTGGATTTGAGGACTTTAGAGAAGAAGAGTTAGTCTTTTCTACTTTACAGATCTTCTTTATGCACTGAGAGCTTGTAACACTCCAAAGAGAAAGAAATATTTAAATCGCTTCATATGACCCCTTTAAACTAAAATATTTTACTGAGGATTGACTTTCTATAACGTCTCTCCTGTTATCTGTAAGATGCGATTGTGGACTCAGGCGCGTCAGATGGGCTGGTACGCAGCACGTTGTATGGCTGCAGATGTTCTGGAGGAGCCTATAGAGCTGGACTTCTGCTTTGAGCTGTTCTCACACATCACCAAATTCTTCAGCTACAAGGTGAGTCCTTTTGTTTGTGTCTGTTTCTTTAAAAAATATGTATGCTCTTCTTGTTGGTACCTCGAAGACATTTCAGTAATTGTTTTATTCTCAGACTTAATGCCAGAGAATTCAGAATTTAAAAATGGGCTCACTTTTTATCCATGAGTCACAGCTGGAATGACTGAATTTGCTGAATTGCAGTTCAAAAGTAATTTACACAATAGAAACATTATGAAAATGAATATGAGGGCTGCACACTCATCAGGTGCAAGTTGACAAAGCTGTGACGTTTTAAAAATGGCCTTCAATTTCTCTGGCCACAAACCACACTACATTCCACAATGAATACATGTCACACAATTCACTTAATACTATATATATATATATATATATTATATATATATTTATATATATAATAGTGTGTGTGTAAAAATTATAAATAAATAGAATGTGTGTGCTGTTATGTTTTATATATGTTTATGAACCAAAAGTGCTTTCTAAATGAACAAAAATAATACTATTAAATTATAAGATTCAGGATGAAAATAACTTATGTATATAAATTAAGTAAATATCCATGTGTCATTGTTTTTTCTGGAAATACTCCATATGTTGTTTGATAACATGTTTATGGCTCATTTGTGTTTTTGTTTGTTTGTTTTGTTTCATTTTTATTGTAAAATAATAAGCCTGATTGCTTCCTTAATTAAAGTTCAAAACAAGGAATTGAAGAATAATTTTAAGAGCATTCTCAGTGGATGGCACAAAAGTAGTTTTCACATTTGGTAATACATTTTGCAACCATATATTTTCTGTTTTGTTGTCTTTTTTTTTTTTTTAGGTGGTTTTGCTAGGGAAGTTTAATGCTCAGGGTTTGGGTCAGGACCATGAGCTTCTTGTGCGCTGTACAAAAGGCCAGGAGTATGTAAAGTTGGTTCTGACTGGGGTCAGAATGGTGGGAGCCGTCCTTATCGGAGAGACGGACCTGGAGGAAACTTTCGAGAACCTCATTCTCAACCAAATGGACTTATCCCGATATGGCGAGGAGCTTCTTAATCCTAATATTGACATTGAAGACTACTTTGACTGAATCGTTCTGGTTAGTCAATGACAAAGAGATGATTAATTTATTTTAAAGCTGCACCATGCAATTTGTGTTCTACGAAACAGTTGTTCAAAAATGTTGTTTTCAAACACTTCACCAATCTTACACCGGTCTTGTTCAGCAACAGGAGGTCCTACCTCAATCTGTTGCCTTTGGTCGAGGCAATATTGTCATGCTGAGCACGCAAATAATCAGGCTTAAAATTTCTTTTCACAGCTAGAGGTGCAGAAATTGCACATTGTATTTTAAAAGAGTAGTTCACCCACAAATGGAATACATAATTCACCTGGTCCATGAACTGAATTTCATTTCTTCGTCAAGTTTTCTACTGTAAAATCATAGCTGTCTGCAAGGAGCAGATGAAAACGTGTTATTATTCACTAAAAGTCTTCCTGTAAAAACATTGTGACCAGATCATAGAATATATGATCCAAATACATAGTTGGTCTTGAGAATCTGATGACTCTGATTCATTAACAAATTATTCTGGTTTTTGTGATCAACTCATTTACTGAAAAGATGTGATTCAAATGAATGGTTTGTTCGGACACAGCTGCATCTCTCATTAATATGCCCAGGGCAACTGGGGTGGATGTCAAGATTTTCACTAAATAATGACTTGGATTTTGGTTGGCTCCTCATTTTGGTCGTATGGACCACTTTTACTGATGCGGAGTTGCAATTCGTTCATCGCACAAAGCTGGCTTCAGAAAACAGGAACTGTAAAGGACTACTTGTATGTCCTTTTCGAAGCTTGAAAAGCTCCATTCCAGTTCTTTGCTAGGGGGGGGGGGGGGGGGGGGGAAAATAGTGACTGTCTTTGTTTTAAAATTTCTAATTTTGTGTTCCACGTCATATGGGTTTGGAATATAGTGAAAGGTGCAATAAACCGATTACGCTGGACTTCTCATTTTTGGGTGAACTATTCCTTTAAGGAACTATGAGCTATTAGAAGTAACCAATGGATAACGCACATTGAGAAACCAAGTAAGAAAAACACGGACACAAGAAATAGCTTCTATTGATTGATTGATTCTTTATTTAGAAGTGCCCCGTTTTCACATCATGAGGCTAAAAATGAAGTCCATGTATACTGTAGCTACACTAAAGTATTGTGTTTAGTTTCAACATGGCACCTTTCAGTTTTGTGGGATATGTGTCTGTTGAGCTCCAACTCCCATAATGATCCTTTGGTAATCAATTCTGTGATCTCAACTCGTATTTATCCTTTTTTGGAATGATTTTTGGCCAAGAGTGGAGGGGAAATCATTACTTCAAGTGAGCTTCCGATGGTCTTTACTGTATATGGGTGAAAATAAATGTTAAATTAATTCAGTATAACATTAAATGACTTCCCTTTAAATCCATTAAATCTTCTTTAAAACTTCCATTAAATCCGAAACTTTTGCAAAAATATTTTCCCAAAGACACCTTAGTTCTGCATTATCCTGTATTATATAAACATTCTGGCATTTTACACACATTCTAGGTCTCCCAGCATTCATTTTTAATATAAATTAGTTGCTGCGATATTCAAGCATGTACTCTGGATATATCTGATTGGAATCAAAGATAACAAAAACTTTTGGATAGAGCGTATTATCTACACAACTATCATGTCTGTTTTCATCCTGGTCATCATTAGGTGTACAGTAATCTTCATGGCCTGTTTTGTACTTCCCGACAATAACGCGGGCAAGCAGCATAACTTTGGGCCCCTGCCTGGTGTTACTGTATTTGTCAGCAAAGGATGCATGTTTTGCAAAGTATGTTCCTGCAAAAAAAAAAAAAAAAGTTGTTACTATAAGTATTTTATATGTGAAGACACCTAAGAAAATATTATAATCACAGCCCACCTTTGCCATATACGTGTCCCCTTCTTTTCTTGTCTGATAGTCTGCAGTTAAAATTAAATGTGCAAATAGAGTGCATGTTTTTTGCATCTGTGCCATGAAACAGCATTTGCTCTTCAATATCTGATTGTCCTTTTATCCTCATCAACTGGATTTTTTTCCTAAGGATTCAAGACACGAATTCAGGCAATACATTTTTAATGTAATTTTTATCATTTCACATGCAAGTAAAATTACTATTATAATGTGTAAACATGCATCTGGATCACAAATATTTTTCAATAAATGATTAATGGGAATATGGATAGATTGTATAGAAATATTTCTAATGAAATTATTAATGGAAATTTATATAGAAAATTAAAATCCCCATTTAGAATAATGGGAATTAAAAAAAAAAAATTTTTTTTAAATATGGTCTTACAAACAGGTGTCATTTTTGGTATACAAATGATTATTATTATTCATTTTATTTTAAGGTGAAATGTTTTCATAACATTCTTCCAAATCGTCTAAGATGGAGCAAGACATTCTCATTAATTATTAATTGGAATTTATATAGATATGAAATGAAAAACATTGAGAAGAATGAGAATGCGCGAGAGAATTTGGCATTATAAACTGGCGTCACTTTCTTTATACAAAAGAATAATAATAATAATGCATACATATATACACACACATACATACATGGGTTCATTTTATTTGAACGTTAAACATGTTTTCATGAGATTCACCAAAATGATCCTAGATGGAGCAAGATATTCTCATTACCTACAAAACAGTTCCCAAAGGTCCGTGTTCTGTATTCTTTTGATGGAAATGATTGGAACATGCAGTAAGCCATCATCCCTGACAAATCTCTCCACCGCCTGATATTCACTGCTATCTTTTCTCAGAGAGATTAACTGATTGAGATAAGAAAACATTTTGGTAACACTTTATTTCGATAGTCCACTTTAGACATTCAATTAACAGTAAGTAACTTTGCAACTACATGTCAACTAGCAGTTAGTAGAGTATTAGTAGACTGTCTGCTTAATATCTTCTAACACTTTCTTTGTCAACTTATTCTACTAACCCTAAACCTACCCTAACATTCTACTCTGAGAGTTAGTAGACATGTAGATGCAAATTAATGAGAATTAGTTGACATGTAGTTACAAAGTTACTTATAGTTAGTAGAATGTCTAAAATGGACTATCGAAATAAAGTGTAACCAACATTTTTTTCAGAGAGAAAGTCAGAATATAAATGTAACACTATTATAAGCACTTTCTGTTACCTGATAAGGCTTTTTGGGATCAACATCCTTCCAGCGTGCTGTTGGAGATGAAGAAATCTCATCACATTTGCATCTGTTACACAAAACATATGCAAGGTTAGTTTCACTTTTGTTTCATTGAAAAAGAAATTGACTTGAATGCACCATGGTACTTGACTGTACTTTATGCACATACTTTAATGCATTGTGTATAGGCCTAAAACACTTTTTGTATTTTATTTTATTTTATTTTTACTCATTTTGAAAGCGACTTGGTGTGAGGGTGTTTTTAGTAGAAGTATGAAGTCAGTTTCCCACAAAGGTTCACACAGTTGTATTTCAGTAACTATGAATGAGTTCCAAATCCTTAATTTTTTGTTTGTTTGTTTGATTATTTCTTATTCAATCACAATAAAGGTATAGATAGACAGACAGACAGACAGACAGACGATAGATAGTAGACGATAGACAGACAGACGATAGATAGATAGATAGATAGATAGACGTAGACAGACAGACAGACAGACATACGATAGATAGATAGATTAGACAGACAGACAGATATATAATAGATATATAGACAGACAGACGATAGATAGATAGATAGACAGATAGATGACTGATAGATAGATAGATAGATAGACGCTAGACAGACAGACGATAGACAGACGACAGACAGACGACAGACAGACAGACATACAGACAGACAGACGATAGATAGATAGACAGACCACGACAGACAGACAACCAACCGACGATAAGATAGATAGATAGATAGACAGACAGACAGACGATAGATAGATAGATAGACAGACAGACAGACAGACGATAGATAGATAGATACACAGACAGACGTTTATAGAGTAGACAACCTGACGTAGATAGATAGATAGATAGACACAAACATATATTAGATAGACAGACAGACAGACAGACTTAGTTTTTTATAGATAGATAGATAGATAGACAGACAGACAGACAGACAGACCGGAGATAGATAGATAGACCAGACAGACAGGCAGACAGACATACAGACAATAGATAGATAGCTAGATAGACAGACAGACAGAGAGATAGATAGATGATAGATAGATAGACCAACAGACAGACCAGACGTTAGATAGATAGATAGACAGCAGACGACAGCAGCCAGACAGACAATAGATATATAGATAGATAGACAGACACAGACAGATTAATAGATAGATAGACATACAGACAGACCGACGTTAGATAGATAGACAGACAGACACAACGATAGATAGATAGACAGACAGACGACAGACGATAGATAGATATACAGACAGACGATAGATTAGATCGACATACGACGACATACGTTAGAAGAAATAGACAGACAGACGATAGATAGATAGATAGACAGACAGACATAGATAGATAGACAGACAGACAGATGATAGATTGATAGATAGACAGACAGACGATAGATGATAGACAGACATACAGACGAGAGACAACGACAGACAGACAGACAGACGATCGATAGATAGACAGATAATATCTCACCTGATCCATTCTCAGTCTGAAATGAGCGTTTAATCCGTTTTTCTTTCCCAGTTTTTAAATTAACTTGTGTGCTTGCTAAATTTGAACATATTAATAAAAAACAATAAAATAATAATAAAAAACAGTGACTAATAATGACATGAACACAGATGTTGGTATTATTATTCTGTCATGGGCTTATACAACATGGCTGTTTACTTATATAATTTACATTATATGTAGCTACTTCAAAATGCAGTTAAAGTAATCCTAAAATATGTTATGATTGTAAGGGTATTATCACTGTTTACCTGCAAAGTTAATCTGGAACTGACCTCCAGCAGTAGTCATGGTTATAACACCTTGTGGGTTTCTGAGGTAATATCTCTCCAGATCATCACTGGACATAAAACTCGTTGGTTCATCCTAAAAAAAAAAAAAGCATTTTTAATCAATTATAAGAGCAAACAGCTGAAAGTGAATATATTGCAAAACTAAGACATTACCTCAACCCTGTGCCAGACACCACACTTAGCCTTGTAGTACCAGCACCATGGTGTGTCAGATGTGTCCATACGCTCCTCTCGGTCATCCTCCAGCACCAACGCAGCCAACTCATCACACAACATTTTAACAGGTAAATAAATGACTACACTGGGAAAGTTTTCGACTAAAAACTCAACTACAAACCCATATTTCTAGGCTAGAAAAAAAGAGCGTAAACACAGTAACAAAGGAAATAAGAGAGTCACATTTTGACAGACAATCTGAAAGTAAGCGCGGACGAATACAAGACGCACTCCTGAAAACCTCAAGATCATAAATACAGTGACGTAGAAGTAGGAGAGAAAAGGAAACTCAAGGTATGTATTGAGGTTGTATAATACTAGTCATAAACAGGAAGCACTGCAAACATTGTGACCTGGAGAGACGTCAAACACTGCTATAGTACGCAAACGCCTCACACCTGGAACGAGAGCATTGTATTTTTGAATGAAAGAGATTAGCATTTAATCTCCCTCTTCTTCTTTTTTTTCTTTTCCCTCTTCTACGCTATTAAACTTTGAGAATATATCGACTGCACCAATAGGCTACTTGGGAATATTCTGCAAAATATATCAACTGAAATATTTATTGTTGTTGTTGTTATTCACATAGGCTACTGAAATGAAATTCACACACTGTCAAAATTATGAGCTAAAAAGTCAATTTCCTCGTTCATAATTATAAAATGAAATCGAAATTATGAGAAAAAGTTAAAACTATGACATGAAAAGGCATACTAAATGAATTATGACTTAGTACATAATGATTATTATTACTCAAAGGCCCCCTATGTGGCAGAAATGGGTTTCCATAGAAGTTTATAGAGATGGGGTTCAGCGAAAAATCGGCAGCTGTGAGGAGGAAGCCCACACATTACCTGCAAAACCGGACATCAGCTGTACAATACACTGTCCATGTGTCATTTAGGATAAGAACAGATTCACCCACCAGCTCCTATGGGCCATATCATGCTGAAAAGCAAAAGTTAAATTTGGAAATGAATGTTTAAATGCCCAAATACCTTTTATCAATATAGACAAATAAATGATGCTTTGCTTAGCTGGGTGAAGTCAAACTCCCAATTCACGCGCCGGTGTTCAAAAGATAACACAAATTTGGAATATAAACATGTTAATTCACAAACCTGAAAATTATAATATCATTATTGTTAGTTAGTAATACGTGTGTATCAGCGTGTAAGCAAAGGACACCAGAAGTATGAAAGTGGTGCCTTGACGCGCTTAGGAGCGAACTATATCGGCCGGCTATGACAGTCTACAGTTTCACCTTTTTAATAACCCTGACAACGGGAAGACTCTTCAATTCACGGGAAACCCAAATGAAAAAATACTATAGTAGATTTACTATAGAAAATGTAGTAAAATTTATATAGTAAATACTATAGTGTTTTTGAACAATAATATAGTAAGGTAAGATAGTAAATGTGGGGAATAAGACCTATACGTCACTTTTATAGTAAATGTTACCATAGAAAATGGGGTAAAATTTCTCTAGTAACTCCGATAGGGTTTTTGAACCATACTAAAGTAAAGGTACTATATACTCAAAACCTATCGTAAGTTATATAAATTTACCATGAAAATACTAAAACATAAACTAATTACAATGCAGGCCAAACTTCCTTAAAATGGCAATGGGAATTGCTGTTCAAGCAGCAAGGGAGAGTTGGCCTTGGCAGCCTGACAACAATACACACAATACACACACACACACGTCTGGTCAGCTTTCCTTGTGGGGACTCTCCATAGGCGTATTGGTTTTTCTACTGTACAGACCGTATTTTCTTTTGCCCTACACCAACCCTACACCTAAACTGACCCCTTACAGGAAACTTTCTGCATTTTTAGATTTCAAAAAAACTCATTCTGTTACGATTTAAGAAGCTTCTTCTGTACCCCGTGGGGACCACAATTTCAGGTCCCTACCGTGGACAACGAGTACCATGAGTCTGTTGTGTAGTAGTTAAAGTCCACACCCAAGGATAGATAATTAACCATGTAACACACACCACACAAACACTACAGGTAGCTTTATAATTGTAAATGCCAGAATAAACGTTTTTGTGTTCATTACACTTATTATGACTTTCTTAATTGTTATTTCCCAAGTTACTTGGATCGGATGTTTAACATGGATGCTTGCCTTGATGTAAGCGACTGCATAAAAGTTTGAATTGCTGGTGAGTATGTAGATTATGTAGGTACCGTGTTAGACCTTAGCCCAGGCCATTGTGTCTCAATCGCAGTTATAGACTTAAGCCTTGCAAAATACTCTTGTACCACTATCTGAAAGTAGAAAGGGCCAAAGATGGTAAACACTTCTAGAATAATGGCCCTGTTGTTAACCAAGTAATTATGCAGGAACTAGTAATCCGGTCGGCGCTACATTAACACTTAAACTTAATTACTCTAAATCTAATAGGAGAAGCAAGACTTACACTAAGCAGTCCATAGTAAGTAGTAGCAAATTTAGGCAAAAGGGTAGTTCATTATTACATATTGATAATTACTAAAAAAAAAAGATATATCCTAATCTGAGGAACTTACTTTGCAAACTATGACCAATAATAATAGAATAAACCAATGAATTACTACTCACACCAGTAACGTCTTAAAAGGGAAACAATTGGCCGTTACTTTGTGGAAACTACATTCTATGAATCTTGATATCCACCCATAAGTCGGCAATTAGGTTGAAATTGTGACTACTCACTCTTACCCAAAGCGGATTTATGGTTAAACTTAATAATGCTACGCGCATGAAACTACAGGGCTGAAATAGTCGCCACGGGTCCTGACCTGAAATACCCTCAACCAAACCGAGGGGAAGTAAAGAAGCATTAACTGACAAGGCGGTGGCTGTTTTGCAGAGTGGCTGTACAAAGATAATTAATGTAAACAGTGACTGGAAGGAAGAACTGGGTTAGGAAAAAGGTTGCACAAGCAACAGAGAGGACCGCAAGTTGAGATAAATACTGTTTAGCAAAATGTTTTTTTTATTGTACTACCTTGGTGTAGTGATTTGGGTGTGCTTTGTGTGTGGGGCCGGGGGGCCGGGGGGGGGTCTAAGTTCTATATTACTTAAGAAACAATGTCCATTATTATGCCCAAAATATGTTGACACATAACAGTTGTTTTATTTCAGCAATGTCATCATGATTATGGTCAAAACTAAGCTTCTGTTATTTCCAAGGCCAAGATGTCACTCATTGGGTAAAATAAAATCATGAAAACAAACAAACTTTTGTTTGATTTTTATTTATTTGAAAAACTTCCTATGTTCACCAAGCTGCATTTATTTGATCAGAAATGCAATAAAAACTGTACCCCCGAATCTAGACATTCCCAGAATTCCCTACTCTACACGATCAAACTTGAGTGGAAGGTACAATTCTCGCTCGTTAACAAACCATTTAACTAGGACTGTGTTAGCTAAGGTAGTTGTTAAGTTAGGTATAGGGTAGGATTAGGGCATGTAGACGTATGCTCATGCAGAATTTGTGCTTTATAAGTACTGTACTAGTAAAGAGCATATGGTATAGCATGCTAAAAAGCAAACTATGGTAAAACGTGAGGAATGGCCGCGTCCCAATAATACCCAAGGTTACCAACAAAAAAAAAAAAAACCTACAGACCCATAATTTCAATGGGAGGTACTACAACATAGCTGGGAAATCTGGACAGTAAGTGTTGAATGGTAATCTGTTTGTAAGTCGTGTTTTGTGAAAAGCAGAATTTTAGAACTTTATATTGTGATTGTGTTGTTTGTCTCTGTCTAGACTTTCCAGTCTTTCTCTGTTCCTCCTGAATCTGTACCCATCATTCCCTCAAATTGTCTCCCTGCTTAGAGAGAAACTTGAGGATTTCTGCAAACAGGAGATAGAAAGGATATCTGGTAGACGTGTAGTGCTTACAATTTATTTATGTTGAAATATTCGACTGCATCATGTCACACGTAGATGTAATTGCATAAAATCATAAAACGTTAAATCTCTGGTGGTTTTCAGTGTCATACATCTGGATCATCCCCACCCCAAACCCCAAGACCAGAGAGGACTTCTTACAATGTATCTGCACATGATTCTCGGTATAATCTTGAAGCGGTTTGATTCTGTCATATGAAAGTGTCTCACTATTTCAGCTTGTTTCCTTCAAACCCGTTGATTAATTACAATATTTTGTAATTTTTCAAGAATTTGAATTATTTTGAAGTGTTTTCTTTTTAACAATCTTAAGATTCATTCGTTTAATTTACATAAAATATTCAGTGTCATGTACAAGCAGTCAATTTCCCTCAGCAAACACCGCAAGCGATTTCTTGAATGTTTATTGCATGAAGTACCTCTTTTAAGGAAAGACAAAATTATATCTTGTAAATAAATAACTATTTTAAATTATATGTAAAAATATTGGTAAATTATAGATTTCAAAGTATATATTTTGTAATATATTTTTTATTTCCTCCAGTTCAATCAGTCAGTTATAATTATAACTGACTGATTGAATTATAATTATAATAAACGCCTTCGTCTGTCTGAAGAAAACAAAATGGCTTCTGACACTGGCATAATCCAGCAGTATAGATTTGATCGTCTTCAGGTGTTGTGTAGAGAGTGTGTGTGTGGACGCTGCTACTAGGAATTGGAGTGGAGTGGTTATGGTGTCGCTATATCAGTATCATATAACAGCATTGGGAGGAAGGAAAAAGCATGTATGTTTGGATTCAATTGTCAGTCATGGTGTTACTTCTGTAGTCTGTCCAGTTGTGTATCTTACTACGATAAAAAAACAGATTCAACTTTCCATACCACCCAGCTGCTCTACACTGTAAAAAAAAAATCTGTGACATTTACGGTAAAATACCGGCAGCTGTGGTTGCCAGAACTTCCCCGTTAAAAATATGGTAGAAACATTTCAGGTTTTACATCCTTAATTTAAATTCACAATAAAAAAACAAACGCATTTCATTAACGGATGTAATGTTAATAAACCAGCAAATTGAATACTTCATTATATGTTTTGAACCATTGTAATGCCGATAACCACCAAAAACAGGTGGTGATGAGAATTAGGGCACATGAGGAATCATAAGTAATCACAAACCAGCCTTTCCAAAAGGCTGAGAAGGGAAATAATAATATATCTATTACATAGAAGGTGTACAGTGTCATTCACACGAACACTAAACACCATCATGGAAACACATGATACTGAAATAATGCGATAACATTAATTTAACAACATTAGATGTCAGATTAAACCCTAATATACACATCTGATAAGAAAAAACTAAGATGAAACATGTTATTTCAACAAAAAAAAGCATTAAATATGAAGTGTCATGCAGGGAATTATGGGAGTGTCAATTTACGGTTTTTCACGGTAAATTAACACAATGACTTCCAAAAAGTAATTGTTAACAGGATTTTACTCGTAACGACATACATGTAAATACAGTTTTTCACCGTATGTAGTAGTGGAATTTACCGTTAACCATTTAACAGTTTTTTACTGTAGCATTTTACAGTCTTTTACTGTTAAAAATCACAATAATTTTTACAGTGTAAAAGGCGTGTATGGGCGATCACAGTGCCGGTACACTGCATCGGCTACATGAGCCATCTGGCACACAATGACCCTCAGAGATCGACCAAATTCACCCCTCTCGCTCGATTATCCTGGTTGTATTCCTGGGATCTACACTAGAAACTTGCCTCTTGTGAATAAGTGTACTTAAACAATGGCCACAAGAA
The DNA here is from genome assembly GCA_018155175.1 of Sinocyclocheilus anophthalmus. Lineage (NCBI taxonomy): Eukaryota > Metazoa > Chordata > Actinopteri > Cypriniformes > Cyprinidae > Sinocyclocheilus > Sinocyclocheilus anophthalmus. Next base: position 29,780 of record JADLZN010007988.1, read on the forward strand.
TAGTTAGTAGTTTCAAAGCTGATCTAATAACACAATACTTAAACGAACAGAAATAAGTTACAACTCAAAATCCTAAACAACAACCACTAAAATGTTTTCTATTATCTTGAATAAGTTGCCATAAAGGTATCATACCGTCTTCAGGTATATTTACTTGGCTATATGTGTTATCCATTATTTGACACTGCATTTATGTCCCTGATTATTGAAACAAGAACTACATTAAATCACAGTAATCGAGTGCATAATATCTAGTAATACGAGCTAAAGTATAGCCTTGTTATGTCGTGGTTATTCCACAGTGTAAATAAAAGAGACTGTAATTTCTGTAAAAGACATATTGTAATTATTTATTTTGGGGACATTCGTCAAGTACTTAATTAAAACACTCTTATTTAGATATGCATCACATCACCAACTCAACAACACAAGGGCATAAACTAAGTCCCCACCCCTACGTTTTTTCTTTTCTTTTCGATACTCCGCTTCTAATTAGTGTACGTCACAATATGGAAGAAATTGATCTGTCGCTCACGTCCATTTCAACACAATTCATTTAAAGAAATAATTAATTTCATTAATTCAAAAAGTCCTTGGCAATTAAGTTTCTGTGTTGTTGTCATTTGGCAAAATATATGCGAGGAAGCGAGTAGAATTGTGGATGAGGAGGCAGATGAAAATAATAGTACCAAATGTACAGTGCAAATTTGAAAAACATCAATCAAGAGGAAAATATTGGTAGGAAAGCAAATTTCTACCGGCATTTTTTCCACAATCGGCAGGACCCCTGATGGAAATTAACAAAAGTAATAACGTGGACGTTATGTCATCATTTATTGCAATTAACTAAAATTACAAATGAATTTCATTTCTTCCCATTATTTAGATAGTTAACTATGACTGTTTTATCTAAACTGAATAGATTATTAAAAACAACTTATATGTTTTAAATCTGCTCCCTAGACACATATACTGTCCTACCCAGTTTTTCACCCAATGGCACTTTGCCGACTAAACAGACCAACAACCACAGAGCACGTAGATTCCTCAGCATGAAACCGCTGGTTAATCCTCTCTGCAAATGCATGCTTTCACTTTTGGTCTTTGATGTCAGTAAATTCAATCAGCCGTACTTCAGGGGTAGATCTGGGGTGCTGTCGAACTATAAAAAGATCTTCGGGGCTCAATAATGTTAATCCCATAAAGCTGTCACGAAAAACGTTCCGGAAACCTGTTCATGTCTTTGGCATGGTGGTTTCTGCACCAGTACTGGGCGTGGACACCCCAGTGTTACTATTCAACCAAATAGAAACGTGCCAGTTGACCATACACCTGCAATTGTAGGGTGCGCGCTCGCCTATGGCAACAATAGGGCGCATAAGTACAATGTCTCCTGTATGGATAAACATTGGGACTGTAGTCGAATGAACAAAATTAGCTGATTCTTGTAGTCGCCCCGCCGTGCGAATAACTAATTCCGGTAAATACAATAACCAGTGTATTAATTATAAATATAAAACTGCCCTCCTTTAATACAAATCAAAAAATGAAATCAAATCAAAAAGTAGCGATATGCTTCACAATAACACTAATGGCAAAAAAACGACCAAACGACACATCTTTTTTACTAAAAAATGTTGAAATTCCATTAAATGGAGAAAGCACAAACTCATTCTTGTATCATTATGCATAATTTTCACATAATTAAAATTATGGCCCTACTTTTTTTCTTATGGCAAACAACCCGGCGTTTTATTAAACATGTCTGCGTCTTCATGGGAACTAACAGAAGTCATACAGCGTTTTGACTACACCTGACAAGAGGACCGTCATATTATGACCACCTTTTAAATTTTATGTGAATTAATGAAACAAATTCTGAATCTATACCTTTGCCTAGGGAAGTCACCGTGGCTTCCTGTGGATGCCAATCAAAGGTGTATGTGCCGATATGGCTCTGTATGGTACGTGACCGGTTACAGGGAAAAAGCTATCTTTTCCTTCCAACATCTTATAACCACGTTTGATTCTTTCCCCTCATTACGCGGTCATTTTTCCTGGTAACACATTTACCTTTACTTCATTATTGTTTTTTTAAAGATCATAAATTTAACGGATCTGGCATAAACTGACAATGTCTTAAAACATGTTTACAGAAATGTTTTGTGATACCACTACATTGCATATTAGAAACCTGTATCGCTTAAAATTACAGACAGACAGGACAAAAATTACCGGATTTCAAATATTGAACAAAATTTGAGCCAATCCTGACAGCCAATAAACTCCAGGTCCAGGTTCCTGACGTCTTTGAAGGATTGCTGGGCTGGTCTGGTTCTTCATATACGGGCCACTCTTGGTTACTCAAACGTATCTCTGGCATATAAGCATATAAGCGTGAAGCGACAACCATCATTGGGCCCCATTAGTCACAAAGTCATGTCTTGTTTGTGGCATGTTTTAAACGTTCATTATGTTTTAATTTCACTTTCTCTTTGCTATACCTGATATGGGGTTCTCTGTATGAATCTTTCCCAGGGACGGTGTACAGGAGGCTGGGTGATCACATGATACTACACCTATATGCCCAACACCAAATTGAACAAGCTCGTTTTTCAATTAGTTTTTCTAAGCATTAAAGGGGTCAAGATCGACATTTCAAGGTTCCAGTTCTCTTTGGATTCCAGTGTTACAAGTGATGTTGCTAAGATAAGATCCCTGAAGTTGCATAAATGGATAAAGTTCTCTCAATTAACCAAAGATATATTTTATTTGCACTCCAAATTTATGACTCTGCCACGCCCCCCTAAAATGGTTCATTCTAACACGCCCCAACATACCTACATCACTATGTGGGAAGATATGCATAACGCCACCCAAATGTTCACGAAAAGAAAGAAGGCGTGGTTTCAGTAACGCGCAGTTAGTGTTGATGCAGCCATGTCAGTGAGACGGTGTGTGTTTCAGTGCGAAATCAAAAGCAATTTATTTGGCCTTCCGGAAGTAGATGCATTTAGGATTCTTTAAAATTACTTACAACAGAACAGCAATGCATTTTAGGGACGACCGTTTCGTGAACTCCCTATGTAAGGATGGTAATAGATGAACTGACTCGGCGTTATTTGTCACACATCTTTTCACTCCGCATTCCATTTCGGGATAGGCGCCGCCATATTAGCAGTGATATCAGCACGATCCGCGTAACTTCATGGTTACTTCGAATTCTCTTCGTCAAGCCGATAAATGCTTCTCTTTGTTTTTGTTTTCCTGCCTGAAGTTTAAAACAACATAATTCTTAATTGTATAGTCTGCAAGGAAGATAAGCTAGTTATCGCAAGGTAATGTAGCACCGCATTTACTTCCTTAGGTTTGGTTAGGCTCCAATTTGGGTTTTACAGTTGTTTCTAACGTACCCCCATTAGCGTGTGAAAACTAGTGTCGCCGCGGACGCACTCGCTGCTTTTGCTTCAGTCATATATGGTTAATATCCATAATAAAAGTGTGTGTTTCAACAAGTTGAACCGCACACCGTCGTCATTTCTTTGTTGGCAACTTTAAAATTCCAAAGTATAATTGTCTGTCCATTATAAATATTATTTTCTCCACGGCCACGCGAGGATGATCACGCACTCGTGGGGAACCATCTCACCGAGAACAGGCACGATATGAAATGTACTTTTTTATATATTTTTCAACAAATGACAAGCAAAATCAAATCTCTAGGAGCTTGGGGAAAGTTTTGTAGTATTTTTAAATGCTGGTTTAATGTGCTTAAGACAGTGTTGCTAAAAGACATGCAGATGAGCCAGAAGATTAACGCGATATGTTTAAATGTAAAGCGTTTTCCTCTGTTTAGAAAACTGTAATCTAGAAAGCGTTTCTGGATTAAGACAGCGATTTCTAAAGTTCATACTTTGGACTCATCTGTTTTTCCACACATATTATGCTTTATTAATAAGATATGTGTACGTTCTGTGGTCTTTAAATATCCACGTCTCGGGGCATAAGCATCGTTCTTTATATGAGCCGAATTAATGCTAAGTGGAAATCAACGCGTTGAGTTCAATTTTGATCTTATAGCATATATGCCCTAGTCTCTGCTTCTACAATTGTGGCCTTTATCATGTCTTGGATAAACCTTAAGCAATTTATGAATTTTTTAGACGTCACCTGGTTCAAGTTCTCTGCTAATTCACAAGACTAGTGCGAGTGGTAGTCCTTGCTAACAAAGGCGAATTGTGACACGATTTACAACCAAACAAATCCAAAAACTTTCCCCCAAAAAAAAACATCAATGTGATCTCTTTCGTTTGCGTGAGAGTGCAGTGGGCTTAATCACGTTGGACACCTTCCAATTCACGATTTTACTATTCGCCGTCCTTCTCCGCGACGAGAACCGAAAAGGCAAGAAAACACTCATCAGCATCTGTCCAGTTTTCTCTCAGAAATGATGATCTTGAGTATATCTGTCAATTATCGACGCGCAGTAGGACCGGATCCATCAATGGTGAATTTTTCACCAATCACAACAATACAATCAAATAAGGCATAGAAACTCCAACTACGCGGTAAAGGCCAGGTATCTGCATAGTATGGCGGATATAATACATAAGACGGCTTTCCGAACTCAAACGCGGCCTATGTCCCCATTCTCATCTTTATTCGACTTTGCTTGACACATCTGGCGCTTCTGAATCAGATAAATGTTTGTTATTCGTTAATGTCGGTGGGCTACTTGATTGTTTAAATGCGGAGTTTCTGTGCATGTGTGTGTGTGTCGTGCGACCCTTCTTTCCCGTGCTACGGTGTGTGTGTGAGAGAGAGCGCGAGAGAGACCAGCTTCATCACTGTGTCTATCACGCGACTCTGTTCCCCTTTCGGGCTCTGTCTTTACATTTATTTTGAAAGATGAAGCTGGCGATTACGGTAAGGGGCGTTACATTTCCGACGACGTGCTTGCGGGTGTGCGGCAACTCACAATGAATTGGGGTCAGTGCCCAATAAGAGCAGATCTGCGCTTGGTTGGAAGGAGGGGCCTCTTGTTAGGGAAACGAAGAAGTGGATGAGAGGCCGGCGGATGGGGGGGTCTTAAAATAATGTACAAGTATTTGAAAATAATTGTGTTTTTGGCAATTCAAGAATCGTCACAATTATCCTGTTACCATCCACAATACACCAAATAATGATCTTTAAATTGCATCATATGACCCCTTTAATATAATAAACAATATGGATGTACAATATAAATGTTACAATTTTAAAAAAGCTGGAGCTTACCTAAAGTCAGTAGCTGAATGCAATGCCCTTTTGATTGGCCTTTCTTTTCCAGTAGTCACATTAACTTGTTTCATAGCTAGTGATATGATTAAAAAGATGAAAAGAGAGATGACAGCAATGACATTTATGACCACAAATCTAGATAAATAACACAAATCTGTATTTTGTTCGGTAACCAACCAGAAAAGTCTAATTTATATGTATATTTAGCAGTATAGAAGTCCATTGAAGCATGCTGATTCTTGATGCAGTTTTGTTCGATTTGCTCATTGGTGACAGAACAACCTGTGCTGGGAACTTCCTGTAAGTGAAAAGGAAACAGCATGATGTAATCAGCAAAAAGTCAACTTATGAATTGCCATACATATTAGTCTAATCTATCAGACTGCAGTTATATAGAAGGCAGTACATACTTCAAACATATGCCAGACGCCACACTCGGCAAGGTAGAACCAGCGCCACTTGGCCTCTGATGTGTCCATTTCTTCCTCACATGACTCTTCATCAGTGGGCTTCTGGAGGTCTTCTGAGCTCTCCAAATGCTTGACAGTGG